>JAOEHY010044938.1:0-58839 GCA_025447955.1 Psilopsiagon aurifrons
AGACCTGCGGGAGCGGAGGGCTCCGGCCCATCCGCGGACAGCGGCAGCAGCGCCCGGCGCGCAGGCCGCGCCGCCTTTCTCTGCCGACTCATGGCGGCGGGGCCGGGGGCTGCGGCCGAGCGCGGCTCTGCCCCGGCGCGCCCGTGCATTGGGTGTTGGTGGTGGGGTCGGCAACGGAGACTGCACGGCTTGGCGAAGGAGGGGGGGATGTCGCTGAATGGACGCTGCCCCTTCGCTTCCCCACGCGGCTCCAGCGATAGCGACGGGGCGACGCTGTCCAAATCGCTTTTGCAACCCGCTGCTGTCGTCAGCAAAGGCTGGAATTGCCGAGCACCATTTGCTGGGAAGTTGGGATAGGTGCTGGAGGGCGTCGCTCCTACCTGGTTCCAGTGAGTCGGTGCAAAGAGGGGAAAGCAGAGAAGTTTTCACTGAGGGGCTTGTTTGGGAAGGAATCGGCGGTTTTCCTTTCTGCCCCTATTAACTGTAAAATCGCGCTGCCAGATATGACATCAGATTCCCAGTTACTGTATGTGCTGGTGTTTTGCAAGAACTCTTACTGCCTAGCATGATGATTCATCAGAGGTATCGATCTTTGGAAGAGGGACAGCTTGGCAGTTTCCACCTGGAAAGCTGTCACCTCAATGGGGAGTACAGAGGAGAAGTTAATTGTGTCAGTTAGAAGTCTGCTTTCAGATTGTTTTGGTTCGTCATTGTACGCACCACCATAAGCAAAGCCTAAGGAAATCCAGGGCAACATTGCTGTCCGCATTTGCGGTGTGACACAAAACTGATCAAGTCACTCCTTTGTGTGAAAGCTCCACTCTGTTGTGCTGCCTTTTTTTGAGTAAAAATCCCTAGAAATAAATGAAAACGTGCTAAATCACGTGGTTGAATATTCCTGTTTAAGGCTCATGTCTAAGATGCTTCCAGTTTTGTTCTGGTGCCCATCACAGAAGTGGATGACTTGTCAAAGCGAACAGAGCCGTCTGCCCAGCATGAGGAAGGGGCCCTGGCAACCCTTGACGTGACTTTATGAGGGAGGGAATGTGTCAGTAGCGTGTTCACCCTATGGCAGGGCAATGGGGTGATGCCGTGACACTCAGCACTTTCTTGAGTCCATCTCAGTGTTCCCAAAGGTGTTTAAATAATGGAGTTGTTTTGGGATGCTTGGAAGCCGTGACTGGATCCTGCCGTGCCCCAGACGCTGCCACTCTGCTCTCTTCTCCTGGGGCATTGGTTTTTTTGCTGCCTGTTGGTTAGCAAAAGGGAAAATGCATAAAACAAACATGGCTCGTGATCTCCCATGAGAGGCAGGCTGGCAGCTGACCTTGCCTGGTGGCCCTTCGCCCAAGAGCCTTCTTGTGGAGTTCTCAGGCTCCCGTTGGGTGTTCACTGCTTCGGGTGGAGGGTTTGTTTTGGCAGATGCTTACAGAAACCAAGATCTGGAACGTGAGTTAGTGTGAAAGAGGGTGCTGGTGAGGCGAGTTGTTGTGTTGCAGTGACCTCCGGGAGGGTGGCCTCAGAAAAGTGAGTCCTTTGTGCACGTGAAGCAAACTGAGAGCTTTTAAAACTCCAGAAAGTCACCACTGGATGCTTTTGGTTTTTCAGCAGAGCTTAGAAAACCATCCTCATGATCCAGCAGTGCTTGTGTGTTGGAGATACTAAATGTTTCCAGCCCGAGGTAGTGAGAAGACCAAAGAGCTTAGTATCTATAGAGATAAAGGGATTCCTCTATGACTTGTTTTACAGGCTTTGAAAACCCTCTTTTTTTAATAATGATTATTTAATTACAGACCCACAGAGCAGATTTTATGGACAAGGCCTACTCCTTAGGTGTTCACCCATTCTGTAATGGTCTGTGTTGGAACAGATGCTTGAGCATTGAGCTCTGGCCCAGGGAAAACAGAGGCACTTTCAAGATCTTTGAGTTTCTGCTGTGTCAGAATATGGATAGGGAAGAGCTTAACAAATTCCCCTCTGGCTGTTCTGAGCTGTTTGGGTCTCTGCAGCTGGGGAAGTTGAATGCATTGCGGGGCTGATGCAGGGGCTGGAGAATTTGATGAGTTAGGGTTTGTCTTCAGAAGCTGGTGTCTTGCCTACCTGCTGTGGCCTTTTTACACTCAAGGTTGTCAGTGAGGTCTGTAATTGGGTGTTTGAGTCAATGCTTCTGCTTTTTCAGGAAGGACTGTTGAAGCAAAGCCTCTCTTTGCTGCTTAACCCCTCCTCCCAAAAGCACAGCGGCGTGGCAGTTAAATGGAGCAACCATTAGATCGAGTTAGACAACTGGTGCTGTTAGCAGAGGCTGAGGCTCAGCTGGAGTGGCACAGCAGAAGATTTTCTGCTGTCCTGACAAGATGCGTGTTACGTTTCTGTTTGTGTGCGTTTCAGAGTTGGGGTAGCAAAGAGGGTCCTTTGAGTCCTGAGAAAACACATGGTCCTGTCCTGCATGGCAAGGCCTGCACTGGACACAGCTTACTGCTTGTGAGGGAGGTTGGCAGAGCTGGTGATGATGCCTTGTGTTTACTCCCTGATGATCTAGGAATGAGGTCTGTCCTCTGTCCCTTGGTTGTTGCACGCTCTCTTCTTATCGTGTAAATAAATGCAGCCAGCAGCCTGACTGGCGAAGGCATGATGGCAGCCTGTGTGTCTGCAGCAGCAGAGGAAACATCTTCTGGCAAAACCAGCTTTGCGCTTTTTGGCTATAAGACAAATTCAGAGTATTTTCTCGATTTCTTCTCTAGAGCAGTGGCTTGCAGTTAAGGCAGCTCGACCTTCTGGAACATGTGCTGCTCCACGGTGCCCTGCACCAGGGCTGGTGCTGATGCAAGCGTTGGTGCAGGCAGGTGTTAACAGCACCCCGTTTTGAAAACCTGCTGGATTTAGTTCAAGAAATGTTGCATCAAGGCGCTTGGCACTTCTTGATTTTTAAAGCCATTTATATCTTGGAAATAAGAACACTCCGCTTTAATGCTTGGCACTGTGATTGCTGAGCTTTGCCTGTGCTAACTTTTGTGTTCTTATTGCAAACACTCAGCCGGGAGAAAATGGCATATTTCCTAGTGGAGATGCAGGAGGTGTTCTCATTTCTTGAGTAGTTTCTTGCTTGTCGTTTGGCAAATGCGCTGGGCGGATAAGCAGTACTTTCCAGAAGGCACACCTTAGTTCCTAGCAGCAAGCACCAGAGGCTTGCTCACTATTGTTCAGTGAGAGCATGTGTTGCTTTATGCCAGAGCAGAGGCTGGGTTGGCTACCGGAACTGAGGAGAAAGCAGGGAAAGATGTGTTGGTTCCTCACCCTTCACTGACTTAACTCCACATGGGGCTTTCCTTGAAACCAGCCTCTAGTACAGGAGGTAAGACGTATAGGAAGTTTCTTTTACTTTTGGCATTTCTTTGCCTTCAGAATAGATGTGTGCATCTGCCCGCTTGGGTATCCAGCTTGGTAGTGTGGCACACACCTCTTTCCAAAGTGTTGGGTAATTCTCGCTCTGTCGTGGCATGTAATTGTGGAGCTCTCCTGGCTGTTGCAACAGAGCTGCTATCGCAGCAGGAGTCCTTCCCCACACCCCTACTGCCCCAGGTTTCCTCTCTGAAATACTGTTTGGATCCCACAACTCAGGTTTTTTGGGGAGGATGAGGGTAACTGGAACTCACTGCTCCAGAACACTGTGAAGCTCAGTGTTTTCCCTCCCCCACATACCTTTGCCCTTCAGCTTTGTGCTGGACCTTTGCCCTGTTCTGCACTGTTTGTTTCGGGAAGGCTGGGGAATGCAGCGCAGCTCCTGAGAGCTGACTCACTGGCCCTGGTTGCTGGGCTTCCACACTCACTTCTGCTGTGACCTCCTGCTCCAGATTGCCAGGTCCAAGGAATCGCTGGAGGATTGTCACCAATTGCCTCCTTACCCTCACACCTCTTCTTTTAAGCTGTTTATTACCTGTGGTGCCATGGGGGTTTCCACCCGGGCTGCATCTGGGATCGCTGGCCTGAGCAGCAGAGCTTGGGTTAGACATGAAGGCAAATCAAGTGCAAAAAGCAGGGCTGGGAATGGGGGCACTGGGACTGCAATGCTCTGGTCTCCCTTCCTAATTATGACACCTGATCTTTTCGCTGCGTTCAAACGGTGTGAAATTATCCTCAGGGGAATGCCAAATGCCAGCTTGGATAGAGTTAGGTTGCTCTTTATATACTTGAAACTACTTTGGAACGAATCTCCAACACCACCTCAGAGGTGGTGCTTGTTTGGCTAAATAAGGAGCACTTTGGTACAAAGCCGTGCTGTGTAGAGCAGGTTGAATGTTTTAATCCTTCAGTCACTACAGCTGCAAATAGCAAGGGTTTAAAAAAACTAATATTAATGAAAACTGAAGCATACTTGAATAGTGCCAGGGGATTGTGGTGGCTTTTATGGTGGTGCACCTCTTGGAGGAGCTCTGCTTTCACCTCAGTAACCAGGTGAATGGAGGTACGCAGCCTTGCTGTAGATCTGGCAGATAACCGATAGGAGAAGGCTTTTTGCTCTGCTCTTACCGTAAGTCCAGTTGGGAGTGGTGAGCTTTGTTCATTCTCAGCCACAGTATGCATTTACATTCTGGTCTTTAAAATGTTTTTTATCCTCTGGTCATCTTGGCATTGGAACCATTGCTGACTTCCTACCAAGGGCTTGAGTCTCCACGCTGCTGGCTTTGTCAATCCCTGGCTTGCTGTGTGCGCAGGAGCTCAGGGAGAGAGGTGATGCTGCCGTGGTCATACCCGCTGGGCTCTTTCATGGTGATAATGCTGTCTAGGTAGAGCTTTGCGTGGGCAAGAAGTCATGTCCTGGACTTGGATAAAACTCTGGGTACGCCGTGGGATGTGGTCTCTGACATGGCCAGCTCTGCATGCCCCTTTCTTTGCTTGAGACCATCCTTGAGTTCCAAGCTCATTCTGCCAGGTCCAGGTCCTTGTTAGTGATCTCAGAGTAGAGTCGGGAGGCTTATCTCTTTGCATTGAAACGACTGGCTAATCTGAATATCTAGTAGCAAATGATACAGCTGCATGAGTTGAACGGGCCAGAGGAAAGGTAAAAGAAGGGCTTTGAAGAAGTTAATGCAATGCTGTGAGAACTTAAAGCAGCTGCTTGTGTATTTAGGCAACAGTAATTGGTGACCAGAACAAATGGGAACTAAATTTGGCCTCGAATAAATCAGAGACCAGACTGGGGGGAGAGTCCTGGGTTAGGGTCGGTCTGGGTTGCTTGGCTGGAAGGGGAAGTGGGTGTGCACGTGGGGTAAAAACTGGAACAAAGGATTTGGTGAAAGTAGGTTTGCTGATGGCAATCCTAATACTGTGCAAGATACACCTCTTTTTTTCAGGAAGGGTTATGGAAAGGGTGGTCAAGTCAAGTGGCAACATGTTTCTAAGCACAGGTTCATCCTGTAATTGCAGGTTCCCAGAAGATCCTCCTCACTGAGCTTTTCTCTATCACAGTATGCATTGTGCTGTGCTTTGGGGGGACTTCTGTGAGATGATTATGTGTAGATTGCTTTTTCTGAGCAAATTAGTGCATGATGGGTTGGTTTCAGCGCTTCTGGTTTCAGTATTGCACTGGATTGATGGTGCTGGTTGAGCTGCCGGAGCCATCCTTAGCAAGTCATCCAGCCCAGCGTTGGTGTGACACTCGATCAAGAGCTCTTCCTGCAGCATTAGAGCTACGTGTGCTGGGGGATATTCTGCTGTGACATGCAAGGAGCAGGAGGAAGGGCTGTGAACTGGCTGATCTGATACCTGCATTATCAGTGGTTTACCTTCAGTGTCCTTCTGGAGCAAAGCTGACTTAGGAGCAGCAGCTTGCCTTGACCCTTCCATGTGCTGCAGCACTGTACAGGCTTCAGTGCTTTGCTGTGATTGTGATTTTATTTCTGTACTTTTGGATCTGAGTCGTCCTGTTCCTTTTTCAGGTCAGAAGGGCTGGTAGGCAGCTCTGCTGCGGATAGCTTGGGGCTAACTGTCTGTGGGGGATGACCATGGAGGATGCTCTGGCACAACAGGTCAGGTGGAAGCCACCATGGAATGGCCAACAAAGGGGATTGTTGGTGTGCCTGCGGTGTCAGCGCTGCTCAGTGTGGTTCTGGTGGCACTCCGAGGTGATGCAGGAGCCCTTGATGTAGAAAACGGCACTCTGGTTCTCTCCAGAGCGTGTGTGGGACAGCGTGCTGGCAGGCGCAGCTTGCTCCCAGGAAGTGTATTTGCTTCCTGCCGGGCACCACTTGATGTGGCTGGGAGTGGGTCTGCAGCTTGCTGCTTTAGCAGGCAGAGCTGGCCCGTGACCTGGCCACGTGCCTGCCGGTGCTTCTCTCCATTCCTTACTCCCCAAAGTGGCCCTGGCCTCTGACAGGGCCCAGGAAAAGCATCCCAGCTCCAGAAGGAATGTGCTGGAGGAAAGGCATCTCTGGTGCCCTGTAGTATTACTTGTTCAGTCTCCAGCAGGCTCTGCAGAGATCCCCTGGGGGCGATGAGCACAGTATCTAGAGGGGGCAATGGGGAGAAACAGGGGCTCGCATGGGGCTTGTGAACCTCGCGTGTACACACGCCAGGGTTGAACTGTGATTGGAAAGGCGGCCGAGGTGTCCTTTGCGCTGCGTGCCCTGGAGGGGCTGCGTTATCCCATGGGGGCCTGCACACGTGTGGGAGCCTGGTGCTGCTCTGCTCTTCCCTTCCCAGGTATGGGGGTACAGCCCTGGGGAGCGAAGGGAGGGAGCAGCGTCCATCCCCTGCACACTGCTGAGCACGTTTTTCCAGCTGAGCGGCAGCGTGTGCTGAGCTCCTGCAGAGTGACTCTGCAGTCTGCAGGGCATGGCTGCGTGCTGGAAGGGATCCGCCAGCAGGAGGGGGGGCACAGGGGGCTGCTTATCTCTTCTTCTTTCCTGGCAGTCACTTGAGTTTCTTGACTTGCCTGCTGGATGCACGTGTGGAGGGAGCAGAGGGTTTTCAGGGCTGGGTAAGTTAGGTTGTAAGTCTGAAACACAGAAAGAGGTGAGGGTTTTTTCCTGACTAAATATGTGGGAAAACAAGTATGAAATTGGAAAAGCCACAAAAATGAGGAAAGGGTAGAGTTTTGTTGATGGGAAGGTAAGACAAAAGGAGTGTGGGGAGGTTGGTGTTTTACCTGCCTGGTAACTCGGAGGTGCTGCCAGAAAGTGGGTACATCACTAAATACTTGGTCTCTAAGCAGATTATTTGTAACGTATTTTCAGCTTTCACACTAAATCATTCTGCTATTATTATTATTCCTTATTTTTTTCATAACTCTGCTTTGGGAAGCTTCTGGTCAGTGATACAGATGAGTGATTCTCAATTTACCAAATGTTAGTTACCAGTCTATCTGCTTTGTGCACTTACAGATGATGAAGCTAGTGATGGAATGAAATAGCGAGAATAAGCAACACTCAGTGTGATAAGCCAACATTCATTTCACTTCAGACAGGAAATTAATTTCTTCAGATTCTCCAAGGTCAGAGCTTCCATTTTTTTGTATTAAATGTTGGAAAAGAAGCAGAGTTTATTCCTGCAGGGTACTTAGGATTCTCACTACAGTAAGTTCATGTCTTCACTGTAGCCCTTCCAAATCATCACAAAGTCCACATAGCTCAGGAGCGATGTCTCTTGTCAGCTATCCCAGCCTCACAGAACAAGCCTGCTGGAAATAATATGCTTGACCACAATAAATAGCAATGTTCTTGGCTTCATGTAGCACACAAAGAGATGTGTAAAGGAATGACTGAAGCACTTCACTACCTGTGTACCTCCAGATGGGCTCATGTTGGCAAGTCAGCTACAAGGCAAGTAAATGTAAAAGCAGAGTAAAGAATGAAGTGCAGAGTGACAGCAGTATGTGCGACGCTGACTGTAGCAGCAGATACTGAAATGTGGAGAAATGCATCCCCAAACTGTTTTTGGGAGTGAACTGAGTGAAACAGAACTGGTATGGTATTTGTGTGCAAGATCCCACCCAGCAAGACAGAAAAGCGAATCAGGGAGGTGACTCCACCACATGCTCAGATGACAAAGCATGAGGCTTTGCGGGCTGTAATCATATTAAATTTCACTTCCATCTCCCAGCTAAACCTTGAGAGCTGGGGGGAATACCTAATATAATCTGACGCATCTTCCAGGCGCTCAGAAATCCTCTGCCATTGCAGAGGGTCTTGCACCGAGCTTAACAAAATGGGGACTGATTTGTTTCGGCTTCCCAATCCCAGGAGCTCTTGTAGCACCCCTGTTTCTCATTGGAGAGTGACAGATGGGACACTTGAGTGCTGTGCAGGGGATTTGCGGTAGGTGACCCATGTTTCTAAAGTGAAAATAAGTAAAACTGAGGATGATTTGGAAGAGACATGGCAGATGACGGACAGACAACTCTCCTAACTTGAGCTGGAGCTGAAATCTGAGTTGGTGTCGTTATCAGCAGAGACATGGAACCAAGCAAGGATGGAGTGTGGAGAATGACTGGAAAAGCTGTGTGTTTGAAACCAACCAGATAACCCTGACCAGAGCAAAGGAGCATCTCAGACTGTGAGTCTGATGATTTCTAATTCAGTTAAGGGATTTAATTATGTTGTCTTCACTGTGCTGCTTTGTGTATCCTACAGATCCCCTGCTTGGCCTGCTGCCTGCAGCCCTGAGGTGAAGAACACCTTGCAGTTTTCAGTTCCTGGGGTTTTCACAGGGATTTATGGCATCCCTGCCTGACATTACAGGGCAAACCCTTGATACTGCTGCTTTTGAGAGGTGGGGGAGATCCTCTTTCACAGAGAGGCTGGATTTCTGGCTACAGCAATGGAGAAGTATCTGTCCCGCCTGCTGCTTATTGAGCTGTCCTTAAGCAAAGCTTTGCTGTGGTGTCTGAGCCTGCCTGCACTTGATGGCATGTGTTGTGGCACAGTGTACGATAGCCCTGTCAGAAGGAAACGCCATCCTGTATTGGTTTCCATAGTGTGGGATCCATTTGGCTTCTGGGCCACACCAAAATGGTTCCTGGATTTCGACAAGAGTCTCCAAGACACGTTAATTTTTCTGGATCATGCCTGAAATTCTATTGCTTGTTCAATATCCAGTAGCTTAAAGGAGAGTGAATGTGATCATTGCGCCCAGACTCATGTAAGGATTGGCCTTCTGGAAGGATGGAGACTTCCAGCAGTGTCATTTCAGAGTTACTGCTGATCAAAGGATGTGAGAGGCAGAGAGGCTTCATGGGAACAGCAATCAGGCTCTTTTAAGGTGCCAAGTACTTTCTCTGCAGCTTTTTGTTGCGTGTGTGAATAGGAGTGTCAGGACTCATGCTTGGAGCGGCAGCACTTTGCTCCTCTGTTTTGGAGATGGGGGGAGAAGGGGTTAATAGGAGGGAACAGCCAGTGTTTGTTCTCTCCACTGCAAGCGCTGATAAGTGGATGGGAGAAAAAACAGCAGTGACCTTACAGTTATTCCTTGTGTGCCTGTGCATACGCGAGTGTTGGATTCGCAGGGCTGTCTGTTTGGAGAGCGCTCGTGTTTTGTGGTCAGGCTAACCAGATGCATTCCCCAGAACCCTATCAGAGCCTCTGGTGCTTGGACAAGAGACCTGTGCCCTCTTGCAAGTGGATCTCAGAAAGGTGCGTTTGCTGGGTGCAGCGCTGGGCCCACTGGTGTGTATTCAAGCCTGAGTCACAGCCCCGTTTGGTCAGCTCTGCTCCCCTTCTGTCCAGAAGAGACCAAACATCAGCATTAAGGTATTACTGTAGTTCAGTGTGTGGTGTGAAGTTAACCCTAGGAGCTATCTCGCACAGATAATGCTTTGATTTTGGAGTAGGTGATTTGTTTTCTAGGGGTGTTCCTCTTGCAATTTGGTGATGCTGGAAGTCTTCATCCCTTTTCAAGTCCATGGAGTTAGCAGGGGCACCCCAGCTGAAGTTCACCAAAACCACAGTTGTTTATGCACTGAAAACCTATTTCAGGCATTTGTTTCCACGTGGTTTGTGGGTAATTGATGTTGGAGCTCACACTGTCTGCAGCTCTTCAGCCAGTGTACACGATGAGGAGGAACCAAGCCTCTCCTCTGGGTGGAGAGCAGAAAAGCACTTACCCCGGGGTCCAGTGGTCTGGATGCCCTTGCAGAGAAACTGATTTGGGAGCTGGTAATACTTCTGTGGCTTTTTTATCTTTTTCTTGCACAAACCTTATTGGTGTGTTAGGACCTGACCATACCAGGTTAGGGTTGATATGTCAGTTTCAAGCTTCAGCTTCTCTTTGAGGAGGTAAAAATACTTCTTCTTACAGTAGCTGTTAAGAGACATGAGAGGTTTTTGCCTGGACCTGGCTGCTTAGGAGCGAAGAGCTGGGTTGCTCAGAGCTGGACCCTCCCTGAGCCTGCTTGGCAGGTAATGATGGAGGGGAGCAGGAAGCAAGGAAGATCTCATGAGGTATTTAATTGTCCATGCTAATCCTCGGAGTTTGGGGTTTCTTGCTTTGCTGCTTTTTCCTAGCAGACCTTGCCCCCTTCTCTGCTGAGCATTGCTTTGAAGAGGCTTGTCAAAGAGAGGTACAGAGACAGAGAGACAAAGGTAACTGTCTCAGGAACCTGTGTGGGCACTGCCTTGGCCTCAGAGGGGGAGCCGCAGGATGGGTATTTGAGCTGAAATGTTGCCCTGGGGCAGAGAAGAGATTCAAGCAGCGCTGGTATCTTTGCAGCAGACGCTGGACTCTGTAATTTGGACCTTTTCCCCTCCTGTGCTGTTTGCACTGGGAGGATTGCCATCATAGCCAGAGGAGCAGAACTGAATCGTCGCTGCTGGGCAGCAGGTGAGGTTAGAGGAGAGATCCCCATTGATCCTGCATCCACCAGCGCTTCCCTCTCCTGGGCAGCCACACAGCCTTTGAGCCACTGCAAAACCAGGCTCTGGTCGCATCTCTGCCACCGAGTCCCCGCGTGACCTTGGGGAGGTCATTTTTGTGCTGACGTCCAAGTCTTTTGTCTGCAGAAGGTGGAGGATGATTCAGTTACAACTTCAGGACAGATCAGCTGGTGTCCTCCCCCAGCAGCTGAGGAGCTGTATGCCAGTGCATGGGGGGGGGGGCAGCCCTCACTCAGCACACCAGTGCGGTGGTACCCATCAGTGTGCTCTGATGACTGGTAGGTAACATAAAGCTCACTGAGGTTGTTTTCTCCCCACCCCTAGTTTGGAGAGCAGAAGGGTAATTGCAGGTAGGGGGTAGCAGTGGGGTGCAGGGAGCTGGTTCGTCTGGCCCGGCCGTGCTTGGCAGTTATGCCTGCGGGTTGCTGTAATAACGAGTCAGCACTTCTCTTGCGTCAGGGCTGATGAGCTGCTCTTCAGCTGCTGCCTCGCAGGCCCAGCGAGGAAGAAGCAGCGTCTGGTGGAAAAGGGATGCTGGTGGTGGTGGAGGTCCCTTTTCAGCAGGGGGAAGGCGAACTTCCTGCAAGGATGTTGGGATTTGGCACTGAAGCGTGGCTGGTGGAGGAGCTGGGCTGGCAGTGTGCTTCTGCAGTGGAGGAGAGGTGTAGGCTCATAAATGGGGTGGCCTTTCTGGACCTGTCCCAGATACCTGAATAGCAGCGGTGGCCAGATAGCCCCTGGGGAAGGGGTATGTGTGTGGATGCATCAGCGTTTCTCTTTAAATGCCCCATTTTAGCATATGGCTCCTCCTGCGTATAAAAATACCATCAGGCAAAAATTGGGATTCTGTATTCATCACCTACAATAAGGATGAGTGCCCTCGATTTAGTTATGTCTCCTGGGCTTTTTGTGCAGCAGCTCTGGGTATTGCTGTGCCACATCTGCACCCTCATGTGACTGTCCTGAAGGGGATGCTCCGCACCCATCCAAACATCCTGCTGGCTGCAGCACGTAGCCTTGACCTCCTCCTGCTCATTCCTTCCTCCACCCCTATTTGCTGATAGCAGGGAGATTTGTGAGACATGTTTTCCGCTGTAGACGGTATGGGTAAATGCACAGAGCTGAGGAGGGGGTAAAGGGCTTGGGAAATACCTGGCTTGGTAGAGACTGATATTAGAATGAAGAGCTCATTGGTTCCTTTGGCAATTCTAATACTTCTGTTCAGACACCATCTTTTTGGTTTTGGGCCTATACTGAGAAGCAAGTGTCTGCATGCAAGAAGAGAAAGGAAATGTAAAACTATAGGGTCCAAATTTTATGGGTCTTCCTTGCCTGCATCGCCATGTTACTGCCCCTTGCTCTTTCCCATTTGGCTGTCTGGAGCTAACTTGTATTGCCCCCGTGGGACAGGCTGGATTCAGCTGGAGCAGCATCATCCTCTGCCGCATCTGGCCTGTATCAGGATACCTGCCATAGGGGTGCCCTGGGGGGTAAAGCAGTGTGCGTGGTGGGAGGAATCCATGGGACTGATGAGGCTTCTGCTTTCCACACTGAGACTTTATCTGAGCAAAAGCCCAGCCTGGTCTCTGTGCCTGGGTCCTTCGTGTTTGATTTTTAACCTCAGGCCTGCTGTGTGCTAGACAGGCTGCTTGGAGAGCAGCCCTTTGCCCTGTGGGCCACATACGTTTCTGCCTCATTCGCTGCCATGGCTTTCTTGGGAAAGGAAAGCTCTGCCTGATTTAGGCTCTTCTTGGGCACCTCAGGTGCTGCTGTCAGTTGGCAGGTTAATTTCTAATCTAGTCTCTTGTGCTTGCAAGGGAAGGAGGTGTTCCAGAAGGTTGTTGTGCCTGGCAGTCCCTGACCAGCCCTGCCTCGTATTGTGTCCTCTCAGCAGCCCTGGTTTTGGGAAGAGCAAGCCCTGCAGATGTTGCTTTGTGCTTGTTGTCAGCAGTGAGGATAGCTGCCTGCAAGCCCAGCACTCTGGGTCTCTGCTCTGGAGAGCTTGGAGTCAGAGCTGCATTAATCATAGGTGTGATGAGTTGGACAAGCTCAGTATCTTCCAAACGAGGGCTGAGGACCCTGGCTGGTGTCCTTCCTTGACAAGAGCTGCACTAGCAAACCCTGGAGGTGAATGTGAGCAGTATTTCCCCCTCCGCAGTCATGCATGGTCCTTGCCTTCTACTGGTCTAAGCCAGTGAGGAGTTTCCACTGCTTTTCTAGTGAATGAGGTGGCAAATGTGCTGTCATTTTATTGTCTGAGCTCGGCAGAAGCTGGGTGAGCCTTGCTGTGCATGTGGTTGGGCAGCTAGCAGGAGTGTGAACTTGGGAGCTGCTCCTGGTGGGGTGTAGCAAGGGTATGGTTGCCAGGACCTATAGTTCTTGGCTGACACAAAGGAATTCCTTCTGTCAGCCACTGCATTATTGTTACTTGATTTTGGGGTTTTGGTAGTAGGGGATCCAGGTAGCTGACCCAGACAGGTGAGGTATGAGTGCTTCCACCTTGTTCCTCTGTGGAGATGCTGTGCAGAAGTTACCCGAGTAGGGAAATGCAGAAATTGCCCTATTGTTTAGGAGCTGTTAGATCGAGTACAGGGTGTTTGTACTCACTGTTGTAGAAGATTGACCTCTTCAGCATCCGCCACAGAAATACAAGGTGTTTAGATGCACTCAGGTCATGTGCTTGTGGAGAATTGCAGTAGAACATGCAGCAGTCTGCAAAGGATCCAGGCTGGTGCTTGGGTGCTTTTCTGGATGTGTTGGATTTTCCTTGAGATCACACCTTCAGCATGGCCGCAGACTATAACCCTGTATAATGGCAGAGGGAGTTTTGATTACTTTTGTGTGTGTCCCTTTGCTTGCAGTGCTCATGGGTGGGATGAAAGCATCCCCGCCTGAGGATGTTCTGGACACGGTGCACTGTCAAAGGTAGAGAAATTAGAGTTATTTTGGTAGAGGCGTGTTTCTGCTGTTGCTGCATTGGCTGAGCCCAGGCCAGAGAGCACTGCCCTGTCTGCAGCTCTTGTGACTTTCCAGATGAATGTGTGTTTTGGGCAGCTGATAAGCCTGAGCCAGGGGCCTGCCCCTGTCCCAGGGGGACCTTGCCTTGCTGGCAGCCTCCCTTCACCTCCTCTTCCAAGTTTCTTGAAGGAGACATAGTGTATTGCTCTCCCAAAAGTGCTGTTTTCATAGCTTCTGGGGGAGCCTTTATCAACAGTCTCTCCACATAACGATGTCCTGTGTGCTACTCAAAAGAACAAATCTCTTCCTTCCTCAAAAGAATCTGATCCTTCACAGCTACTTCTTAAAAATATTCCCAGCAATAAATAGGGCCCATCAGGAGAAGAACTCGCATCTCAAACTGGAAAGAACTTGGGGGAGTGGAAAGGTTGAGTAACCTGTTTCAGGATCCCCTCTAGACTCCAGCAATGGGCTGTGCTTGCTGGTAGAGCCGCCTGAGATGGGATGGGGAAAGTGTTCCCTGGGGTGATGTACTGAAGAGCAGACCATCCATTCAGGTGATTCTCTGATACAGAAGCTGTGTTGGAGCTGGGCACAACTGTTGATGTCCCTTGTGGCTGCAAAAACCAAGAACCATCAGGAAAATGCTCGTTATGCTTTTGCTTTGGCTGCCGCCTCTGCTCCCTGGCTGGTCACCATGGTAGATACTCTATGTGCAGCTTTCCGTTTGATAATGCTGGCCAGCGGAGCATGGGGGTGCCACCAGGTAGCTCATTGTGTGGATATTTGTACATCTCAATGAGCTTTTTATTGCCCACTGCTATCTGTTAGAAGCCAGCATAGAAGGTTATTTATAAGAGCAATGCATCCAGGTAAACACAGCCTCCTTCAAAATCTTTCTCCCAACAAGTGGTTGAATTGAGGTGGATTCCAAGCTGGATTGTTGTTTAACTTTGGATACTAAGAAAATACGTCCTCTGTTTAGCCAAAGCAAACAAATGAAGGAAGGAGGGACCTTTTAAATGATTCACACTCCGGCTGCAACCAGGACTGATTTTCTTCTCTCTTTTTTTCTCTTTTACAGATATATTCCCAGCTGACGGCCAGTCTGGTATGTATTAATTGCAAATGGAGCTCTTCAGACCTCCTTCTCCCCTGCACTTCTCTTCCTGCAGAGTCAGCACTATCCAGATTTAGAAGACTGCTACAGGAAAATGCAACAGACAGTAATTGAAAAAAAAAACAAACCCCCAAAACCCAACCTTCCTGCTCATAAAGAACCCAAACCCAAGAAAGTCCCTCTAATATTTGGCCATTCTTGTGGGCAGTGACATGGTTTATGCTTCCTGCAGTGATTGACTACAACTGCTGGAAGGTTCCTGTCCTCCTATGCATTGTAGTGTGGAAAGTTTGGGGGTTCAGGGTGCAAGAGCTTCAGAACTTGTCAGTCTTGATCATCACACACAGCTGAAAAGGCTGATATGTCAAGATGCAGGTGGAACTTCAGAACTGCTGCTGTTTGTGTGTTTGTTATGTACAGCTTGATGTGTCCATGAATCTGAAGATGTATATTTGAATTTGCAATCCTTTGAAAAGATGTAGACTTCCCCTCCCCTTTGGATTGTTCAGTCTGTGTGTTGATGCTGAGCATCACTGTTAATGACAACTGAGATACACACTCTATTGCCATCAGTGCAGGATGAAAACTTCTTGGACCCAGTAGTGTGTGCAGCCTGGCTGGGAGGGACCGTGCACAAATGGATTGGAGCCTTAGGTAGGCCAGGGAGGCTGCTCTGGATGGAGGTCCCAGATTAGGGATATAGTTTTTAAAAGCAGGTATTGGTGATCTCAGTTTCTTGCCTTTCCCAAATTGCTGGAAGCTCTTCATTCAGGTTGATGGTGTTGATATGCCAAGACTGAAGGACAAGTTTGTTTTACCCAGTGATGCCAAGATCAGTCAGTAAGATCCTGTTGTCTCAAAGCTGCAGTGCTTGGTGGGGATGTCCTAGAGCAAAAGATCTGGGAGTGGAGGTCGGTGTTTGGCTTGGGTACGTCACTGTGTCCACCTCCTACCTGCATCTGTGGCTTTGTATAGAATCACATTTCCCCAGCTCCCATGGTAGTGTGAAGATAAATCGCTGCTGTTTGTGGAGTATTGTGTGATTGGGATTTGGAGCTTTGGAAATAGGTTCTGTTGTCTTAAAGCTGATTTCAGGGAAAATAATTCACTGGTTGTGAACCATCTGATGTAACATCCGAGACAGCGTAATTTGGCTTCGTGAACTGAACAGAGGGCTTAACACTGTGTGTATGTATGCGTGTCCAGAGGTCTAGCCAGCTAACAAGGCCATGGTGTATAACTGGGTGCACTGGAGTGTTAATAGAAAATGCCTGTGTTAGAGGAGTAACCCCGGTAGTAACCCAACCCATTCATAAGTCATGATTTTCTTGCTTTCAGAGCATGCGTGTGACTGAAATACTAAGACTGGTTTTGAAGAAGCAAAGGTGCATTCCCATGAGCCCAGTTCACAGCAGGCTTTTCCTCCACCCTGTTGAAGATCTGCCTTCATTGGGTGTTGGGTTTTGTCTGCCTGTGCTTCAGCCTCTTGAGGTGTCCTTTGGTTGGCACAACTCCATCCTCTGCTCTCCAGCTGCTTGGGGACCTTCACTGCCTCCAGGGTGGGGCATTTGTGTGTGTTTGCAGCAGATAATAGTGTTTCAGTAAGTGCACGTTGCATGTCAATAGTGTTGCACAAAACATTACCTACAGAGCCTGCTTTGGGGAGGTTTTTTGACAATTCTGTATTTATAAGGAGATAAGTGAAAGCTGAAACAAATTCCTTTTAATGGTCCCTTCACAGGACGCTGCAGAGTCCTTTCTTATGCCTTCTCCAGAAAAGCTGGTGTATGCCTTTCCTTTCCAGCTTATCTGGAGGCCCTCATATCTCAAAACACGGTGAAGTGTGAAGGCGGCAGGCAAAGACAGCAGCCTTGCCTGGAGCATACCTGCTCCGAGCATCAGAGTTGTGCACTCCTGAGGCTGTTGCTTTGATTCTCTCACCTCGCTTTCATTTCTGAGGTTGTTTAATGTGTTAGTTCCCTCATGTCTGTTTCTGCAAATCCCCAGGACTCACATTATCTATGTCCGTGCCTACTTCTTAAGGTTAATCTTGTATGGCCAGGTAGGTCTGTACGGCTGGTTTTGCCTCTTGGTGAGGAGTCCATTGTCCTTCCGCCCAAGGAAGTGGTTAGCTTAGTGACTGAGGATGCTGAGCTGTGGTAACAGAGTTGGGACTCGTATGTATAGGTGGGGAGCCTGAGCCAAAACTCAGCCCTTTTTGTAGGCACAGTAGCTGTAGTGTGCCCCAGAGCATGTTCCTGCTTGTTTAGTGTATGGATGCTGGAGGCGTTCTGCCTTCAGCCTGGTGTCACAAGCCAGTGCTGTGGAGGTGGAAGGGCACCAGTGTTTGCCTCCCAGTTACCTAACAACATTTGGAAGTAAAGCTGCTCTCAGAGAGGCGACTTCCCTTCTGTCTAGCGCAGCAGTTCCTGGTCCTTCCCCACATCCAGCAGTGCGGTGGCAGAGCAGAGGGCACATCTCCACCTGGACCTCTGCACGTGTTGGACCTGAACATTAACCCCTCTGCGAGGCTGCTCATGCTCTCCTGATGCTCTCTGCTTTCCAGGACTCAGTGCCACATGGCGTGCTGAAGTTTGCTGCCTACAATCTAGGAGGATACTTTGCTTGCTTTAAATGGATCTCCTGCTAGCCTCAAGTGCCATTCCTGTGCCCTCCTGGGATCCTGCGCTGCAGCCAGCCCTTCTCAGTGATGGAGGATCTCAGCTTTTTTAACCTCACCACTTAAGGGGCTGCCTCTGGCCAGTTTAATTGCTTTTCTTTTGCACCTGTAGTGCTCCTGTGCCCTTGTTGAAATGCAGAGACCAGAGCTAACTGCAGAGTGCCGCTGTGGATGCGCTGGTGTTCCACAGAGCAGCAAGTGATGCTCTCTCTTTGCAGAATTGTCAGCAGTGGCCAAGGTCTTTCTTGAGTTGTAAATGCCACTTTGAATGGAACGCTGTGAAGTTTTGCATACGGAGATGTGGGTGATGCTCCCATCGCAAGGAAGCCATTTTTAAACCTTTTTATAAAGAAAAGGGAGATGGATCTTTAAATCAGGAGAGAAAGTGCTGTGTTGCACTCCTGTAGCTGGGTCCTCCTGACTGCTTTGGAAAGGCTTGCTCTGGTTAGGGTGTTCTTACTGTTTCACTCTGTGTATTGAGGCAGAGGAGGCAGCCACCTACAGCACAGGAATTAGCTGAGTTGGAGAGAGTGGTTTATGCAGCAGGATCCATGTGATTGTGCACCCAGGAAGGAAGTTGGCAGCATTTGTTGTATCCAAGTTATTTAGAAAAACCTTGAATTTCACTGTGTCTGCCGTAAGGTGGGCAGCATAAGTGATGATGCTGTATCTTGTGCTTGGAAGCATGTCCTAAATCAGCTCGAATGAGGTACAGTGATGCTTAGGTAGCAGAAAAGGAGTCTTTCTGCCTGATCTCAGAGATTGCAAGGGTGTTTGGCTGCTGTTCCGTTGTCGCTGTTCTAATGCTCTGGATTCACCAATGGAGGGAAGCCCCCATACCTGTGCTGAGTTTAATCCAGGTGGTTGTGGGACTGTAGCTTGTATCTGGAGACACCCTGCTTAGTGGTGACCTTGGTCTGGCCTCCCTAAATTCCTGGGAATGTTTGCAACACCAAATCGCTGTTGCTGTCCTCTGTCCCAAGAGATGGAGCTGGGTTTCTGCCTGCTGCTGCTCAGTCTCTTTGCATTATACACAGTTGTGGAGGCAAGTTTGCAGCTGACCTGGTGCAGGATTCAAGGATGAGGTGTGGCTGTCGCTTTGCCAGCGGTCATCGCACAGGGGGCACACTGGCCCTGCAGAGATCCCTCTGCAGAAGGAGCCCAAGTCAGGAGCAGGAATCTTGTTGGGAAGCACTAGAAATGATGTAACTTAAATTACAGTATATTTCTGGAAGACTGGCCTCTGTCGTCTTTGGGGTACCAGGTTTTCCAGAAGCACATTTGCGCCTTTGCCTTGTACAACCCCTTTCCCCTCCACTGGCACAGGCAGCAGGAGCTGCGCAGACTTCTAGACAGTGCAAATGCTCAGCAGGAGGGACTCACGGCAGGCGCTTGGCTCTCGATTCCTGTCTCTTCAATGTGAAGTATTTACAGTGAGACGAACCAGATGCTTCCCAGGAAGGGTTTTGTCAGCTTCCAAGTCTCCAGATGCAGCTGCAGAAGAGGCCGACGGCCATTAAAGGCATCACAGCATTGGCTTTGACTGCGACGTGCTGACCTCTTCTCACTGGTGCTATGGGCACCACCAGTTGTGCTGTCTCATTGGCCGCAGTGGGATGCGGGCGGCGAGCACCCCTCTGCTGATGACAGGAGATTAATGATGTCTGGTCCTCAGGCTCTTTCTTTTCTTCTTCTCCTTCCAAGCTCTTCCACTGCAGTGAGAGGGGGAGTGGGTGATGCTCTTGGCTTTTGTTGCTGCACACTTTTGCTTCTAGGACCATCTCCCTGCAGCAGTGGCACGTGTGTGACCGCTGCGTGGCTGCCTTTGCTCCCTCTCCATTCTCAGCATGGCCGTGTCTGTCTCCTTTGCCCAGCCACTCTGTGGAGAGAGGGATGAGCTGATTCAGGCAAGGCAAACTTCCATCCACAGCCATGAGCATGCAGAGGCCAGCAGCCGAAGCATCAGTGCTGAATGCTGCCCCTCAGCTGGTCACATTGGTCAGGTTCCCAGTGTGCCTTCGACTTTCAAGATAAGGTCCAGGACCTTGGGCTGGGACCGTGTTTGTTGCTCTTGGTGCTTATCTGCTTTTGCTGCTGACAAGGTGACCTGCTGTGCAGCACTGAGGATGGGAGAGCAGATCCCCCTGGCCCAGGTTGCATGCTAGCCTGTCTGCCCATGTGTGTGCATGCAGGCTGGACTCTCACTGTAATGGGTGTTCCAGTCTCAGTCCTGGCTGGATGAGGAGCTTCCTGGGTGCCATGGAGGTAGGATCTGTGTAGGTGGCCGGTCAGCTCCTCCAATGGGGGGGTAGGGGAGGGACAAGCTCCCTAGGTCATCATTTTTCCGACTAAATATAGTTGCCCGTGCTTTCATAAGGCCGGGATTTCTGCAGCACGTGACTGCCTTATCCCTCTGGCCCACAGTCGGTCAGAGTAGGGGATCCTGTGTCTGAGTGGGTAGTAATTAGCTGTTAACTAGCTTTTCATTAGAGCCCGGCAGAGCCCTGCAGCAGAGGTGACTCTGGTCCCTCCCGGAGGGTGGACACCCCCCTTTAATTTGCAAAGCAGTTGCCCCCCCGAGGTGAGTGGATTGGGTTCTGCTGTGTTTTCCAAGGAGTCTCAGTCCTGCCCTGCCTTGTGTCTGTCCTTGCTGTCCCGGAGTTCCTGCTCATGTCCCTCCCCCTTCCCCACCGCTGCTTCTCTGTTTTGTAGGTCATGAACTGCCCGCCGGTCCCTGAGCTGCCTTGGTTGGAGGAGAGCCTGACCCTCCGGCTCCTCCACGCTTTGGCATGCCCTGAGCCCCTGCAGCCTTGCCTGTGGTGCCCTCTTCTCCCAATGCCGAAGTGTCCTTGCTGTGCTTTGTTAACCCTGAGCAGCAGCTGGATCAACTCATGCCTTTCCTTAGGCCTCCGTAATGGACTGACTTGGTGTTTGCCCAGGAATGCCGCTGCCTTTTCCAGCACTGAGCCATTTAACCCAATGGAGCGTTTTTAGGAGGCTAGACGGCTTTTTCTCTCTTCCATGAATGCAGAGGGATTGGTGGCTAAATGTTCTGCTGGCTGGAGACTTGTCTGCCCTGGACAAGCTGAGTCAGGCACTGGTGCTGGTGTACCCTCTCATGCAGGGTGGTAGGATGATGGGTGCCTTTCCTTGGGAAACGGGGGGTCGGTGGTTCCTGTGCCTCTTCATTCCACGTGAGCCCAGCATCTCTGGGACTGGCGTGGTGGAATGAGCATGGATCGTGTGTCAGAAGTTTCCTAGAAACCCTCTTCAGGGAAGAGCCTGGCTTGAAAAGGCAGTGGAAAGATGTCACTCACCCTAGAGAGAGTTCATTTGCTACCTTTAATAGTAGTTCTCTGTGCCAGGAAGAATCCACGGTGCCCTTGCTGCCACTGTTAACATTAGGAATGCCTCTCAGCATTTCTTAACCCGCTCCTTCTGCAGTGTGTCTTGGCCACAAGTTGAAGGGTTTGTGTCTTGGACAGGGAGGCTGCAGAGAGGACAGTTGTGCGTCTTTGGTAAGTCCAAGCCCTTCTTGTCCCTCATTCTCCTTGAAAATAAGTCAGACCCTGCAGATAACTTGTGTGTGCAGAGCTAAATGCGTTTGAAAAGCAGTACCCATCAGCTCCCTGCGAGCAGGGCTGTTGGATGTGGTGCCCCTGCGTGCTCAGAAGGGCTGTGCTGCCTGTACTGCGCTGCAGCAGAGACAGCCTCTGCAAGAGTCTCGAGCTGCTTTACCTCCGCCTGCTCCGGGGCTGTCTCAGGACTATCAGCTGAGGGATGTGAGGGCTCCAAGAGCTGGGAACATAACTCATGTGCCCACACTGCAGCCTGTGACAGTGCCTGACATACGCTGTATTGAACCTGCGCGTACCCCGACCTCTTCCCATGCAGTTTTCCAGGGCAGGCTCCGGAGCCCGCGAGGACACCCAGGTGGGAGGGAGCGTTCCTCCTGCTCTCTGTGGAGCTGTCAGATGGCCTTTTTGAAGTTATTTTTAGCGGCTGATCTTTGCAGCAGTTGCAGAGCTTACATTGCAGAGAAGTGTAGGCAGCTCCCTGCTTCCTCTGCTGTTACAGTAGGGCTTGGAAGGTGGAGCTGTCTGATGAGGAGCTGCAGAAAAATGGCTTGGAAGGCTTTGAGCTGTGGTGTCTGCAGCTTGTCTCTTGCTCCTGCTGAACAGGCTTCCCGTGTGCTTTGCAAGCCTGAATCCCACTCAGCTATGCGGCTTAAGGATCCGGTCTTCTGCTTGGTCCTGACCTTGCCCATTCTTGGATGTGCAGGGAACTTGTGGTGTTACAGAGGTGTTTCAAATGCCTTTATTACCTGTGTGAGCAGGGCCAGGCCCCGTGCTGCCAGCGGAGAGCCACCAGACTGCATCCTGCACATGGCATGGTTCTTCAGTCCCCAGCAGTGAGTGAGAGCCCCGGTTGTGGACACACCGACTCCTTTATGCTGGAAGATGTCCTTGTGATAACATCCCATTTACAGCCGTTGGAGAACTCCATCCAGTGCTCCCTTGAGCTCCCCCTCCACGCACCTCCAGCTACAACTGCGAGTTGGCGAGAGGCAGAGTTGTAAAGCACTGTAAACCAAGAGGAGGTGCAGTCTGTGTGCCTGCTTTGCCCTGATCCTTGCTGGGTTTTATGTGCCTTAGGATATCTTCAGCAAAATGTGAGCATGCCAAGCATTCAGTACTGTAAATCCCAGGCTCGTGCATGGAGCTGCAGAGACGAGCATTTCCCATCTCAGTCTGGCATTAGTTCTCACATGTGGCTGAAGCTGGTGCTGGGAGGGAGCAGCTCCTGGGAGGCAGGCACGGGTGGAAGATACTGCTTGGTCTCTGGGGGTATCAGCACCTCTCTCTGCATGCAGGGCTGCTACCTGCAGAGACTGACATCCCCTCCTGTTTGCCTGTGCTTCCCTATACCTTTACAGTAAGGATGCATTGCCACTGCTGCCGTCTTGCTGATGAAGAACCAAGTGCAGCAGCCATGGGAGGCTGCTGGTGGCTTGCAGGTCACATCTGGTCTGCACGACTGACTCTGCAAATGTCTGGAGAAGGTGTAGCATTGGTGGGCATGAAGCTCACCAGCTGTGTCCTCTGATGGCTCAGTCAGGCTGGAATGCCAAGTCATGGAGTGCGAATGCATAGGAAGTGGTGAGGAGAGCCTCTGAATCAGTGTCTTGTCCCTGCCACTGTGTGGGTCAGGCTGCCCTGAGTTTCCCATGGTGGTGAGATGGGGATGCACCTTTGTGCAGCTGTTTTGCATTGGTGTCCCCTCTGAGACCAGCAAGGGGATCCTTGCAGCATAGTGGGGTCCTTGCAGCCTTGGCTCTGGCTGCTTGCTGGGTCCCTCTTTCCTACAGCAGTTGGTTTGCAGGTTGGTGCTGTCCCACCACTTCTGTCCTGTGTGTGGTACCCCAGGAGAGACCCTCCTGCCCTCCTTGGGAAGACTCTGATATCTCCAGGGGAACAGCTAATTCCCAGGCTGGTGTTCTCTGCCTGGACAGTGAGTGTGTGTATGTAATTGTGGGCAAGTGATAGTCCTGTTCAGTGTAAGCTGTGTGATGGTTTCTGTCTTCTCTCACAAGCTGTCATAGCTGGGTGTCCATTGTTTCTCAGGTTAATGCAGTAACTTTTCCTTGCTGTGTCACTTTGACTGGGACAATATCCCCCTTGCAACCTGCCCAGACTGCTCAGGACGCAGCTCACCCTTGCCCAAGCTGCACTTGCTCTTCCTCACCTGAAGAAGTAGCGTTGTCAGAGTGGGTCTCCATCATGTTGGCTATGAACTGTGATCCTCCTGTGCTCTGGGACTGTCCCATGGAGCATGGGAAGGAGAAGGGATCCCTCACAGTGCTGGGTAGTGAAGTGGATCCTGTTGTCCCGCACGGTCCCCTCGGGGCTCTGGGGATGTCAGTTCAGCTCTCCCATTCCCAGCAGGACCCGCAGCACGGAGCGTGTGCCCTGCCTCAGCCTCTCCAGCGCAAAGTCCAGCCTCCTGGCTCCAGAATGGCCTTCATCAGCACTTTGTCCTGGGGGCTGCAGCAGCTCTGTGGGGAAGGAGGGCTCTGCTGCGCCAGGGGCAGAGCCGGAGCTGAGCACTCGGCATTCCTGCTGGGAACCTGGGCTGCCCTCTGAGGCTGTCCCAGCTGGTGCTGAGGTGCTGTGAGCCCTTGTCTGTGTTGTGATACAGCAGGAGCAGGCATTGCAGCTTTCCTGCCAGAGGTGTAGGTATTCCTGCAGTATATTGCCAGCCCTGCAGATTTATTCCACCTCTTCATCTGCCTTCTCTACAGACCCATTAGAAGCTGCCTTCGGTACAAGAAGAGGCAGGGAAACAGGCTGAGGTAGTAGATAGGTCTCCTGGGCTGAGCTGTGGGGTCCTACAGCATGTGTCCATCTCAGCATGAGGGGTAACACATTCCGCTCTGGAGCTGCTGTCACCCTGTCTGGTCCTTGGGCAGCAGCTCTTTTCCTTCCATGTCCAAGGTGTTGGCTCATTTGGTCACCCCTTTGAGCCTCCTGCCTGGAGGGCTGCTGTGCTGGAAGGGAAGCACGAGGTGTTGCACAGCATCACCCTGCTTGGTGCTCGATGGGGAGCAGCATCAGAAGCCAAGGAATGCTCCTGCTGTGCCCTGCCATGGGAGGGGTTTGGCTGCTCCCACCTCTGCCTCATCCCCTTGGTTGCTAAGAAATAATCTCGTGGCTGGGCAACCCCACGGGCAAAGGATCTGGTTCTGGCTGCAGGCAGCAGATCAAAACCTGCGTTTCTGTCCCTGGCTGTGCCAGCAGCTGCTCTGTGGCTGCAGGCAAAGCTGCTCCTTCCTTCCCTGCCCAGTGTTCCCTTGCCAGCCTCGCACCACTGAAGCTCTGGCTCCTGCTGTAGCTGTTTTGTCTCTCCTCTTGCACAGAAGGGCCCTGTTTTTTGAGGGGAGGGCAGTCAGGCAGTGTTAGTTCAACCGAAAGTTGCACCAAATAGATGTAAAAGGAGGTTTGTGAGATGCCAGAAGGTCTGAGACATCTGTGAACAGCTTTTAAGGGCTCAGCTATCAGCCAAGGCAGTATCTAGTATCCTTCACTTGCACTGTTTGTCTGAGCTACTGAAGCAGGGTGAGCATCACCTACTTGCTCCCTATTGCCCAGGTTGATGTGGTGATGAAGGGTTTGGAACACAAGATGAAGCCACCAACACAGGGGATGTGCGCCCTGGGATTGTTCAGTTACTTTTGAAGTTTGTCTATACTTATGGCCAGAAAAGTCAGTGAATTCCACAGTTCTGTGTGGCTTTTCTCATCTCTTAGTTAGGTTGTGCGTTTTTCTTCCCAAGCCTGTTACATTCTTGGCTGGATGCTTAGGAGTTCGGCTTTGAGGTGGTGAAACAGGCATGAAACTCATCTCCTGGAGTGAAGGTAACTTATGAATGGACAGAGCCTTGGGTGACGTGGTTTAGTGTGAGGTGTCCCTGCCCATGGCAGGGATGTTGGAACTAGGTGATCTTAAGGTCCTTTCCTACCCTAACTGTTCTGTGATTCTATGTGTTCCTGTCCTTGTAGGAAGGTTTTTTGAGCACCTGCATTAGCCCAAATGTGTTTTGGGTTTGGTTTGTTAAACACTTGGGTTTGCTTGAGTCTCTGCAAGGGAGCATGAAGAGCAGTTTTGGGTTTGATGTCTGGGAGCTTGGGGGCCCTTGGTTAGGCTGGTGTGCCCTGGCAGGTGCCAGGCATGCTCAGCCTCTGCTTGCCGTGGCTTTTGGCTCTTCGTGTCTGTCCTTAGCACAGTCACACCTCAGCCTCCTGCCTTGCTCGGAGCGCTCTCCACCATGACTTGCAGATCCTGACTCCATCCACGCTGATGAGAGGTGCCTCAGCCCCTGCCAGGCTGCAGCCCTTTGCTTTGCTTTGTGTTTTGTCTTCTGCAGCGCTCTGCAAATGCTAATGAGTCTTCTCCGCACCTCGGCTGGATAAGGGATCCCTGTTCCTATCTTGCAGATAAGGAAAGCAGCAGAACTTGTTTCAAACAATCTCCTTCCTCCCCCACAAAGACATGGAGTCTGTGGCACCCACTCCTGCAGCCCGTGTGTGCCTCTTTCACTAGCGGTTGTGAGGGGTCCTCTCTTTGCCTGGACCCCCAGGAGAACATCGATGGCCGTGAGGCTTCTGAAGCTGAAGCAGCTGGAGAAAACAGCTGGATGCCATCGACGTGAAGGCTGAGGCTGCAGTGTGGAGGGAGCAGGCGCTGGGGTGGGATGGTTGAGTGAGCCCTGCTCTCCCCCAGCCTGAGATGGGTGCCTGATGAGCCTGCAGAGCAAGTTCAGTTCTTCCCTGCAGTGCCAGCGTGTCAGTGCTGTTGGAGCAGGCAGGGGTGCTCCGTACCTGTGGGGAGCCGGGCTGCCCGTGGGTTTGTGCTGTAGCACCGGGTGCCTTTTGAAGCTATATTTAGTCGGTGACATCTGTGGGTGTTGCGTGGAGGATTTTAGGGGCTGTTTGGAAAGCGCTCCCTCTTCCTACACTAACAGGGAAGTTTAAAAGCCTCGTGGCAGGCTTTGCGCTGTGGAGCTGGGATTCTCAATGAGGTGCACGTGGAATAAGGGAGGGATACGTGGGACTGATGCTGCTCGTGCGGAGAGGCTCTCTGGGGAAAGGGGAAGATTCAGGAGCCTATCTGAGAGCTTTGGTGTCTCCTGGGGGTGGAATCCCTACTTTGGAACCTTGGGGAAGGGGAGCGCACGTGGCTCCGTCCTGCCATGGCTGACTCTGCTTTGCTGACACTTCAAAGCCTGCAGCTCTGAGCAAGGCTGGGCTGGCAGGATGAATCACAGGTTTCCAGGCTAGCAAGGGGCAGGTTTTGATCATCTAGGCAAAGTTCTCCTTCCTTACGCAGGAGATCAAAGCCAGCTTTGAGTGGGGCTGGGTAGGCTGTTCAGGGTGTTTGCCCGGACATCCCCACACAGCCTCTCTCATCCCTCAGGGCTCTTCACCTTCCTCCCACCCCCACCCCAGTCCTGGGTGCTTGTCTTTTGAACCAGTGGAGTCAGCAGAAGTGCCCCTCAAGGCGGGGGCCAGCGGGCTCTCCTCTCCCTGTTCTGGAGCAGACACTCATGTGGCCCGCATTGGGCTGGTTTGTGTGGGGTTCTGTGTGAGCTTGATCCACACACCTTGCAGCCAGCCCTGGGAGGAAGAAGAAAATGAGTCTGATCTCTTCTCCTGCTTATAAGGAGGTGGTATGTGAGCAGGAAGCAAGACACATCGTGGTGGAGCTGAGGTCGTGACTTAACACAGGTCCATAGTGGGGCAGACCCCAACAGTTAACTCTTACATACAACACCCCGGAGGCACTCAAGTTTCTAAATACTCTTGCCTGTAGCTGGGTTGAAGCACTTCCCAGGTCTGACTTCTTCCCTCTGTACCTTCCCTCTCGTGAGCTCACTGCCCCATGCTGGGATGCACGAGAGATCAAAGCACAAGGTGAGCAGCACCCGTGTGCGTCCCTGTGTCAGAGCCCTTCTCCCCTCCCTTGGGGAGGGTTGGCCACACTGGTGGTGATGGGCCTCGCCAAGGGCATGTTTGTTTTGCTGTGCATAGGAGCAGATCAAGTTCTGCATGGTGCTTCACAGAGCGAGCTGAACTTCTCACCACCCCTCCTCCCTGGCTGGCAAGGCCAAGTGGGGAGGGCTGAGCCAAGTCAGGGAGTGCCTTCCTGTGGCAGGATGGGGGTAAAGGTCCATTTCTTGGCCACTTAGATGAATCAGAAGTGTTCTGATCTTGCTGCGGCCCTTCTGAGATCCAGGTCAGCAGCTGTCTCTGTTGTCTGTTCAGCTTTTCTTCTTGGCCACCCTTTGCTTCCTTTAGGGCTTACACTTCCCACAGCCCTCAGCTGTGTTCTCACAGTTTTGTTCTCTTCCTCTTGCAGAGCATACAACTCCTGCGAAGGTGGTGAGGGCTGCCAACCCGAGACCGCGGAAAGGAAGCAAGGTAAGGCTGTGTCTGCTGTCCCATTGCTGGCCTCCAGCTCCTGGTGCCCTTGGCAGTGCTACATGAGCAGACAGCATCACAAGCCTGCTTGTGGAGGGTTTATGTACTGGCCTGGCCACTTGCAAGAGGAACATCCTGATTCTCTATCTCCTCTTCAGTGTTTTAATGGTCTTGAATGCTGCCTGGACTAGTTTTCTGCCCAGCTGGGCCAGGAGAGATCTTCTCACCTTCCCCTTCACAGGGAGGTGCTTGGAGCACAGTCCTTGATGTGGAAACCCTCTCCCCTCTGTATAGATCCCTTGGAAGCTCAGCCAGTGCCCTGCTTTGCAGTGCAGACAGGGCGGTGGTGTGATGGAGCAGTGTGTCTGCAGGTCCTTTCTTGTGCAATCTGTTCTTTCCTGGCACATGGAGAGTCAGGGTAATTGATTTCAAACAATTTGACTGCTTTGGAGCAACCAGGGCAATCTGTTCCAGGATCAGTGTGTGATGGAGGGACAGTTGCTTCAGACGATGTTGCATGCAGCTGGGGCACAGGCAGGGACACGGGCTGTTGGTGTTGGCTCCCAGCAGCCAGTGAAGGCATATCTAAAACTTGATAAGGCTTTCCTTATCTGTACCACACCAGGGAGGGGAGAGTCCTGGGATGGAAGGTGCTCCTGGCTGCAGCAGGCCTTGTGCTGGAAGTAGCTTCCTGAGGAAGCCTGCCTTGTGGGGAGAGGAGCATGGCACCTGCATGCAGAAATGTGATCCGAGGGACTCAGTGACTCCAAATTATCTTAGGACTGATAACCCCAAAGGGGAATGAGGCATTTCTGTGCCCAGATAAACTCTGTGCCCAGCCATGGTTCATGGTGTGTCTGGGCAACTGTTTGGGTCCTTTGTGTCCTGCAGGTCCTCTCTGAAACCTGGAAGATGTAGAGATGATGGTAGTGGCCAGGTCATTTATTTAACAGAGAAGTGACTGGTGGTCCCCGATGTGGTGTCTGGAATGAGGGAGCACCCATCACCATCAGACTCCGGCTTGAATTTTCCCACCACAGGATTCCTTTGCCTTGTTACTGTCAGCCCTTGGTTGAGTTGGGCACTGGAGTGAAGCTGGGCCTGGCTGTAACCTGCCACTAGGTGGAGGCAGTTTCTTTATGGGATGTAGCTGCTTCATGTGGATTTAGGATGCTGAAAGCTGTGTGCTTTCGCTGGCCAAGGGATGGTGCTTGTGATGAGTGAGTTAACCTGGGCAACTTGGTGCCAAATGCTGCTGTTGAGGCAGAATGGTGGGAGCTGAGAGGCTGGTGGCTTACGGGGCTGCTGGCAGCCTCAGGACAGCCCCTTATTGACATTAAATTTGTCTGCAGTTATTTGGGATGGGTTTGGGTCCCTGCTTGGGTGGGAGCAGGGTCTGTGTATATACACGTTTGGATGGCATCCCCAAACCTGGGACAGCCATCTGCAGGATGGTGGTAGGTGGTGGAAGGGCTTCTGGCTGCTGATGCAGGGAATGGCATCTGCAGCTTGTGCACTAACAAAGCCTTTCTCTTTGGTTACAAGGTTGGGGACTTTGGTGATGCCACAAACTGGCCAACACCAGGAGAGATAGCCCACAAGAGCGTCCAGGTGAGAACACGGAATCGCTCCAGTGCGCAGGATAAGGCCCTTGCAGACCTCCCTGCCTCTCTGGAAGCACTGGCTGAGCTCAGGCCATTTGGGGTGCTGAGTGTCAGTGCAGAGGCAGCCAGGAATAGCATGCAGGGTGCAGGGGATTTCCTTTTAGGGCTGCTCTGTCTGTCCAGCTCCCTCCCTCAGTGCTATTCTGGGAGCTCAGAGCCCTGTTTAAATCCCTGACTGGGTGCAGCAGGTAAGGCAGCTCGCAGACCTGCTCTCCTCAGGGTGCTCAGTGCAAGAAGGGGCTTGGGCAGAAGTCTTCCATAGGAGAAAATGCATGAGAAGGGGCTGGTGTGCCCATGGGGCATGGCCTTCTCCTGCTCCAGACACGGGTGTCATTGAAACCTTTCTATTTTTAAATGCTGCTCTGCCAGTTCCTGGCTGTCTGTCGGGGCATGAGGTTCACTGCAGTGGGGCAGTCCGGTCCCCTGCAGGATAACTGTCCAGGAGCACCAGGCCTCCCTGGCTGTCCATCTTAGTAACTTCTGTGCCTGGGGCTTGTGTCACAGCTTGAGCGCTTCCCAGCTTCTCCAGAGGCCCTTGCCCTGCCCTTTGCCAGGAACAGAGCAGCTCTGAGGGGCACAGAACAGGGATGCTTCCAGCCCTAGGGTAAGGTCCTCTGGTTCCTGTTGCTGCCAGGACAGCTGAGGTCTGCCTCCAGCTCTTCATTTCTCCCACCTCTCACATCTTCCCTCCACTGGTGTGTCTCCAGCAGCCACATAAAGCACCATCCCTTCGGAAACTGCCTGTCAAGAAAGACATGAAAGAGCAGGAGAAAGGAGATGGGAGCGATGGCAAAGAGAGCCTGAAAACCAAATCAGATGAGTCTGGGGAGGAGAAGAATGGCGAGGATGACAACCAGAAGTCAGCCCAGAAGAAGAAAGGTAATGCAGGACCTGGTGGGGACAGTCTGTCCCCTATTCTGTGGCTCTCAGCTAGGTGGAAGCGTCCACTGCCTTCCCTGGGGGCCTTGCTGCGGGACATGGTCCCAGTGCAGGGACAGCTATGGTGTTTGCAGGCTTCAAGGAGGGCTGAGTGTCATTTTGGTGGAGCAGGGCCCAGGCAGGGGTGTCTCAGTGTGGCAGTGGTCTAAGTGGCCCCTTCCATGTGCACTGGAGGCACAGTACACTCCCTGACTGTCAGTTGCATCAGCCATGAGTGACAGACACATGGGCTCAGTCTGGCTTGAGACTCAATAAGCAGAAGGGGGCAGAGGACAAATACAGTGAAGCAGCAGGGAAGGTTTGTGCCATGTCCCTCCGTGCCTGAGACTTCTGGTTGGAGGCTTTCTGCATCCAGTAAGGCTTGGAGGGATGTCTGAGGATAGGGTCGGTGGAAAATGCCCTGATGCTTTCTCCCCTCCATTTGTGGGGACTGTGTGACAAGATGGGGCTGTGGGGAAGGAAGCAGACGCTCTCTGAACCTGTGTCACACCCAAACCCTGTCCTTTTGCAGGCAACAAACACAAGTGGGTCCCTTTGCAGATAGACATGAAGTCAGAGGTGCCTAGGGATAAAACGGCCTCTCGGAACAACCGGCAAAACGAGCAGCACAGGCACCCCTCCAACAACCGCAGCGAGCTCAAAGGTGGGGGCTCAGCCTGGGGACCTCTCTCCCTGCCCTGGCTGCGGGGCAGAGCAAGCCCTGATGCCCAGGCATGGCACAGTGGGCACCTTTCCTTCGTTCAGGGTGCTCTGGGTGCAGCGGGCTTGTTCCAGGAGGGTGTTTTCACGCTGTAATGCTCCTCCTGCCCCTCCTTCCCTGTCTGCTGCAGGCTGGCACCCGGACAACAAGCACGAGCGCAGCTGGCAGGACCATGATGAAACCTGCAGCGTGAAGAGCGAGGGAGGAGCCGTGCGAGGGACCTTCCGGGGCAGAGGCCGGGGCCGGGGCAGGGGCCGGGGCCGGGGCAGAGGAGGTGATCATTGCATATGTGCTCTTGTGGCAGCAGTGGCCGTGTGCTGAAGTGTGCGTGGCTCTGTGTGTATGAGACCTGGGGCTCCAGAGCAGGCAGGGGAGGGCAGAGCGCTGTCGGGATACAGGGAAATATTGTGGCAGCTCATCCCAGCCGGTAAATTGAGCTGATTTTAACGAAAGCAAATTATTCTTTCTAGTATTTTAATAAAGGCAGATGTGCTTCTGCGATTCAGGCCAAGCTCCTCCACCTGTTTTCCGTCCCCTGCAGTACTCCTGCGTGGAGGAGTTAAAGCATGCTGGTACTCCGTGTGGGCTTTATGTTCAGCAGCCAAGCAGGAGTCATGGCTTGGATGGGGAAGCATCTGTACTGGCACTTGACAGGGCAGTGTCCAGCCTTGGCACAGCTTCGGTGTAGGGTCTTTATGTGCCATCTGGGCTGCCTAGTTGCTCCTGAGTAAGAGGATTCCTGGCTCCTATTTGGCTTGCTGTATCGAAGCTTCACTGAGATCCCTTCTGTGGCAAAGGCTGAGAGCAGGAGGATGAGGGATGTTGGTGATGCCCCATTGTGTGCTGCTGTGGGGCCCCAGGAACAGTGCAGAGGGAGGTGTTTGTGCAAGAGTCTAGCCCTGTCTGGCAGATCCAAGGATCCCTGTGCTGACCCTTCCTGGTGTTCCACAGGGCACTTTGACTACCAGTATGGGTACCGGAAATTTGAGGGCTCGGATGGCTCCCGCACGCAGAAGTACGCCAGCAACATCACTTACTACTTCGACAACATCAGCAGTGCTGAGCTCTACAGTGTGGACCAGGAGCTGCTCAAAGACTACATCAAGCGGCAGATGTAAGCATCGCCTCTTCTCCTTTGATCGTTGGGATGTTCACAGATGTTCTCCCTGGGCTCTGTGTAGTTAATCCTGTGAGTAGGGTTAGAACCAGGGTGTGTTGACTGTGCCACACAACTTAGAGCACCAGCTTGCCCCAGGTCTGGGCTCCACAGGCTCTCTTATCAGCCTTGCAGTAGCAGAAATGGGGGGGATTGCTTCCTATGGGGTATCAAGAGGAAGGTGGCTTGGAGCTGCCTGACACTCATGTGTTGTCCATACAGTGAATACTACTTCAGTGTGGACAACCTGGAGCGAGACTTCTTCCTGCGCCGCAAGATGGATTCGGATGGTTTCCTCCCCATCACCCTGATCGCCAGCTTCCACCGGGTGCAGGCGCTGACTACTGACATCAGCCTCATCATCAAGGTGGGGGCGAGGAAAGATTAACTTCCCTTCTTGCCATCCCTCTCTGAGGCCTGTTCTAGAGATGGGCGATGGGTGAGATGCAGGTGGAGCTTTCCCTCGTCCTTTCTTTGCTCCCTCCTCCTTTTGCTCCTCCTGGGGAGGAAGGGCTGGGGCTGAGCCATTCAGTGTGCCAAGGTAGGGCTATAAGTTGACAAGGTATCTGTTGGTTCCAGGCTCTGAAGGACAGCAAGGTGGTGGAAATCGTGGATGAGAAGATACGGAGGAAAGAGCAGCCAGAGAAATGGGCTCTGCCTGGCCCCCCTATGGCAGACTACACACAGACTGACTTCTCACAGTTCATCAACTGCCCTGAGTTTGTGCCCCGGCAGAGCTTCCAGAAAGAGACAGGTGGGCACTGGGGAATGTGGAGGGAGGTGTGGGATGCAGTGTTGGTACTGCAGCAGGACTGAGGCCCTCGTCAGAGGTGTTCCCCAGACAAAGCTGTCGTTCGCTTTCTGCTTGGTGGTGCGAGCTGTTGTGGGCTTTATCCTCAGACCTCCAGAGCGCTGCTACCTCTGTATGGGGGGAAAAATGAGACTGAGTCTGTGGGGTTGAAGGGATTCAGGGAGGGGCTAGCCCTGGTGGAAGTCCCTTGTCTGTGCCTGCAAATACTCTGCTACTGCTGGGCAGAGCAGAGGACATTCATGATTTTCCTTAATGGATGAGGGGATGCTGAGCACAAATGGGGCAGCAGGTGTAGAGCTGTCAGCCGACTGCAGGGAAGGGGTCTGCTGTCTTTATGGGCTGCCCCCTGCTCCTGTCTCCCCATCCCATGGAGGCTGTCAGGAGCCCAGGGCTGGGCCCAAGAGGTCAAGTGAAGAATCTTCTTGGTGCTGTTGTAAGGCTTAGTTTTGGCAGGACCGTGCCATGCTGCCAGAATAACCCCCTCTTTGGTCAAGTGCTTTACACACTCTCCCAGGCTCCATTCCTTCCCCTAAAGCACTTTGTGGCTCTTGTTGGCTCTAGAGTCTGCTCCTGGCTCACCACGTGCTGCCAGCCCCGTCCCCACCAAAACAGAGGAGGTCAGTAACCTGAAGACGATGCCCAAGGGCCTGTCCACAAGTCTGCCAGACCTGGATTCAGAGACATGGATTGAAGTGAAGAAGAGACCTCGGCCCTCACCGGCCAGGCCTAAGGTAGGTGCTGATGTAGGAGCTGTTGGGTTGGGGGTCTTCCAGTTGTCTGAGTGAATCACAAGTAGGCAGCTTTCAAATCAGATAGGGTCTGTTTATCATGGGAGTCATATCCTAGGTCTCTCCTGGCCCCATCTGACCCACTTTGGAGCTGATCCTCAGTGGTGTAAATAAGGTGTTCTCCCTATATGTGCAGCTTTGTCTGCAGTAAAGAAACCAAGGGGCAATAGCTGTGTCTCCAGGCAGTATGCTTGTGTCACTGTGTGGTGTTTACTCTTTGTCACCCTTGTCCCCCTACCTGTAGAAACCAGAGGAGTCAAAGACACCGCAGCAGCAAAAGCAGAAGGACCAAGATGAACCAGAGGAGCTAGACTTCCTGTTTGATGAGGAGATGGAGCAGATGGACGGCCGCAAGAACACCTTCACCGACTGGTCAGACGAAGACTCTGATTACGAGATCGACGACCGGGATGTAAACAAGATCCTCATCGTGACACAGACGCCTCCTTACCTGCGCCGGCATCCAGGTGGAGACCGGACTGGCAACCACACGTCCAGGGCTAAAATGAGCTCGGAGCTGGCCAAGGTCATCAACGATGGGCTGTACTACTACGAGCAGGACCTGTGGACAGAGCAGTTTGAGCCAGAGTATTCACAGATTAAGGTGAGAGCAGCTGATTGAAGGAAGGGAAGGTATGTGGGGTGTGGGGAGGCACGTGTGCAGGAGGCTGACTGCCTTGGTGTGGGATGGGTTAGAGCTAAGCCAGAATTAGTCCACTTGCAGAGCTTGATTCTTGGCTCCCAGCATTGTGTTCTGTTGTATCAGGGATAAATACAGCTCTGTAACGTGGTTGTAAGGCTGCAGCCAGGTAAACACAGTGACAGTAATGAGATGACTTGGAACATGGCCCCATTGTTCCGTTTGCTGCCAGGATATTGGCAGCCAGTGCCAGGTCTATGGGGAAAATTGGATGTCCCTGCACTGTCCATAGTGCCCAGTGCTTCATGGCACAGTCACTTGGAGGCTGCACATCCATAGATGGCTGGGCTGCACTTGGCCTGAGCTCTTCCACATTTTGATGTCAGTTTGCACAGACTCGGGCTTTTCATAGAAAGCCCATGTGCTGCTCTGAACCCCGGAGTTCCAGCTTGGTGACTGTCACGGGTGGGGATTTAGCTACACACGTTCAGTGACTGAGATCATTTTGGCTGCGAGGTGAGGTGGCTGTTGGAGCTGTGAGCTGGGCTCAGCGTTCCTGCGGCTGGTGCCTTGCACGCTGATGAAGCAGTGATTCTCTCTGGGGTGGCAGCTGAGGGCTTGGGGAGAGGGGTCATGATGAGGGGAAAAGAGGACAATTGGTTGCTTCATCATCTTCCTCTTCCAATGCAGCAAGAGGTGGAGAACTTCAAGAAGGTGAACATGATCAGCAGGGAGCAGTTTGACACCTTGACCCCAGAGCCCCCGGTGGATCCAAACCAGGAAGTCCCTCCTGGTCCCCCCCGGTTCCAGCAAGGTAAGAGACAATTGGGATTGAATTTGTCCCTGTTCCTCCTGGCAAGAGGCCCTTTGGAGGTTGGGTAGCAGCTGGGGGGAAGGAATTCTGGCCACAGGCGTGTGGGATTATCTTCCCCAGAGCAGCGCTTTTCTCCCAGCTTGAATGTTTTGGGGCTCAAGAAGAGGAGGCCCAAAAGCAGGGGTGTCCCAGTTGAGTGAGGAAACCTTGGCAGGCTTCAATGTAGCTCCCTGGTTGTGACTTTCCTCTTGCACCCTCTCTCAGTAGCTGGAAGGCAGCTGCCTGCTGGGTCTTGTTTGCCTGTGCCTGACACCTTCGCTTGGGAATGGGGGGATTTGTTGCTGCTGTTCACCATTGGGAAGCAGATACCTTGTGGGATCCCTGAGAGCTCAATCCGTGGATCTGCTGCTAGGCTTCGGGCTATGTGGCCAAGCTGGTGACATGCTGGATTTGAACTGCTTGTCTCAGAGGGCCAGGACGTGTCTCTATTCCTGTCCCTGCTGCTTCTGAACTGCCAGATGGATGTCCCTTGGCTGTAGTGATGCTCTCATGCTCTGAGCTCGGCTTGACCCGTGATGGGGGGTGTTTCTCTCTGCAGTACCCACAGATGCTTTGGCTAACAAGTTGTTTGGAGTCCCTGAACCTTCAACCATCGCCCGGTCTTTGCCTACAACTGTACCAGAATCACCCAACTACCGCAACGCCAGGACCCCCCGGACCCCTCGCACGCCTCAGCTGAAGGACCCAACACAGACGCCCCGGTTCTACCCAGTGGTGAAAGAGGGCAGGACGATAGATGCCAAGGTGGGACCAGGGCTGGGTGATGGGGTGGGAGATGGGGTTTCCCAGCTGGGGCCTGGTGAGGAAGGGGGCACATCTGTGATACACTGTGTCTTGCAGACTCCAAGGAAGAGGAAGACGAGGCACAGTTCGAACCCTCCGATGGAGTGCCACGTGGGCTGGGTGATGGACTCCCGGGAGCACAGGCCACGAACTGCCTCCATCAGGTACCAGAAATGGGTGTTATCTGTTCATGGAGGAGCTAGAAATGGGAAAGGGAGTAAGTGTGGGAAGGAAGGGAAAAAGCAGCTTCTGGTCTTAGAATCAGCTTGGTTGGAAGAGACCTTTAAGATCATTGATTCCAGCCTTTACTCCAGTACTGCCAAGTCCACCACTGAACCATGCCACTATAAGGGAAAGTCCCTGGTCTTGCAGGGGAAGTTTCCTGTTATGTGGCTGCAGAGAGGATTGGGACCCAACTTGTCCCTCCTGGAAGGAGCTAAGGGAAGTTTGAAGCCTTGGAATAATTAGATGAGACTCAGTTGGAAACATTATTTCCCTTTTTGTTAGGCTATCCCATGGCACAGATCCCAGATCCAGAGTAGGGAGTCAGTAGGGTAGTGACCAACAGGCAAGTGCTGTGGGGTGGGTGATGCCAGGGGTGTTGATGGGAGTCTCTCGTGCTCAGCTCCAGCCCCTCGGAGGGGACCCCGGCCGTCGGAAGCTACGGCTGCACCCCGCAGTCCCTGCCCAAGTTCCAGCATCCTTCGCACGAGCTGCTCAAGGAGAATGGCTTCACACAACACGTCTACCACAAGTACCGTCGGCGCTGCCTTAACGGTAGGGACACTGGGGTGTGGGGCAGGGTGTCTGTGCTCCCGGCACACGGAGATAAGCGGGGTCCTACAGGGCAGCCTTGCTGGTAGCCAAAGTTTCACCACAGTGTTTGGTGAGCATGGGTGGTGGCGCAGGGTGTCCAGCACTAGGGTGGGTGTTCTGCATGAGCCCCTGTGCAAGAGCTGGGTCCCTGCGAGAAGATCGGACTTGTGACCATCCCCTCTTCCCAAACCAGAGCGGAAACGACTGGGCATTGGTCAGTCCCAGGAGATGAACACGCTTTTCCGGTTCTGGTCCTTCTTCCTCCGAGATCACTTCAACAAGAAAATGTATGAGGAGTTCAAGCAACTTGCTGTGGAGGACGGGAAGGAGGGATACAGGTAGGCGAGGAGGAGCAGAGTGGCCTCCCCTGGGAGGGGAGCGAGGGAAGAAGGGGTTCAGCCTTTTTCAGGGCTCACAGCAAAGCAAAGGCAGCATCTCTGCCTTGCTGCAAGGTACGACTGGGGTTGCTCTCAGTCCCCTCCTGCTGCTGATGGACAGCAGGGCTCCTGCCTCAAGAGCCTCTCTGCTCGGGTGTTATGTGCAGTGTCTGAGCACCACGTGCTGCTCTGTTCCAGGTACGGTCTGGAGTGCCTTTTCAGATACTACAGCTATGGGCTGGAGAAGAAATTCCGGCCAGACATATTTAAGGACTTTCAAGAAGAGACCATCAAGGATTACGAAGCTGGTAGGTGCCTCCTTTGGCCTGCCCCTGGGATTGACAGCAGTATAGTCCAGCTACGTGGCTGCTTCTGGGCCTCTTCCCGTGACTTTGGGGAAGCCACATAATGCTGTACATTAACATGTGCAACAGGGACCAGCTGGATGTCCTGTTGCTTCATGGTAGAGGGTTGAGTGGATGCTCATCATCCTGAAGACTGCTGGGGAGGGGGGTGGAAAGGAGCAGTGAGAGGCTGTAGCTCCCAAAACGTTTTGCTAGAGGCACCAGTTCCTCTAGGATTTCTCAACGTTCTGTCACCACCAGGATACCCCCTGTCAAGAGGGCTGCCCATTACAGTTGTTTGTTTCTTTCCAGGTTCTCCACCTTGCCTCGGTTATGCCCACCAGTGAGACCAGAGTGTCTGTGGGGCCAAGTGGTGGGAAAGCCTGGAGGAAAGTGTTCTGATGTCTGGTTTGGTTTTCTTCCCCTCCAGGACAGCTCTATGGGCTGGAAAAGTTCTGGGCCTTCTTAAAGTATTCCAAAGCCAAAAATCTGGACATTAACAGCAAACTGCAAGAATACCTCAGCAAGTTCAAGCGCCTCGAGGACTTCCGAGTGGATGTGAGTAGATGCAATGCCTGCGCCACACCGATGGCCCCCGCAAAAGCTCCTTGGCGCCCCCCTCGAAGGATGGAGGATTTTGGGGAAGTCAGGGACATCTAGTGTCGTGCCCGATCATTGCAGCCCGGCCAATAGCAAGCTGCAGGGCTGGGATATTGCAGATCCACTTCGGAACTGCTCTTGGGGTGACTGGATGATGGGTTGGAGGAGACCTTAAAGATCATCAAGTTCCAGCTCCCCTGCTGTGGGCAGTGATCCATGGACAGCCCATCTTTCTGTATAAGCTGAGGAGGGGAGTTAAAAGTGAGCTTTGGCTTGAATGGAGCTGGCATTTGGAGCTTTAGCTCCCGGATTTCTGGGCTGTGCCCCTGGGTGGGAAGCAAATTGTCACCATTGTTCTTGGTTGGAAGCCAGTCTGTCTTTCTGTGGCAGCAGTAGACTGGGGAGGGATGGCATCTGTGGGCTTTGTGGGTCAGGGAGAGAAGCTGCAACTGGAAGCTTGCAGGAAAACTGTTGTTTGATCCAGGGGGAATCGGTGCTGATCCTGGGGTGCTTCTCTTCCAGCCACCCATGGGGGAGGAAGGTGGACACAAGAGATACCCGACGACATCAGGGGGCGACGGCCGGAAGCGCTACCCATCCCAGTCTTCCAGCAAAACGGTCAGCCAGTGCCCATCCAGCCAAGCCCACGCCTCACCCAGCCAGCCTGCACAAGAGGATGCCAAAAACCTGAGCCAGCAATCCCCTGCCCCGGCGGCTGCAGAATCGCAGACAGTGGGGAAGTAGAGAGGCTGCAGCATCTGCTTCCTGCCGGGGGACGGGGTGGGTTGGTGGGGGACTGGCTCAGAGAAGGGGAGACGTGAGGAGGCGAGACAGGAAGGGAGCTGGAAGGTGGGTGCCCAGGAATAGGCTGCTCTGGAGAAACCTTCAACGCACATGATTTGTTTTCTCTTGTGGCTGGAGAGCAAAGACGATCTGCACCTGAAACACCATTTTGCTATTACAACACCATGACCAGAGCCAGACCCGCTCCCAGCAGACCCAACCCTTTGCTTTCCTTTCCCTTCCCTCCCCTCCTGTGCGCACACTCATGTCTTAGCGTCTCTTCAAACAAACAAACAAATACGTTCTGGCTGGGTTTAGAAAGGGGAGATTTTTTATTATTATATATATATATCAAGTTTTAAATTATTGCTAGAAGTTTGTCTGGATTTACCAAAACAAGTCTGCTCTGTGCGGCCCCAACACCTCCCCTTCGTGTCCCCCCCTCGCATCGCAGGGCAGCCCGCTCAGGAGGCTCGGAGGAGCGAGGTTCCCTATGGGGGACCGATGCCACAGCGATGCTGCGGAGCCTCTGATCTCCATGACCTGGCTGACATCTCCCATTCCACGTACGGTGGTGCCCCTCCGCCGCAACAGGAGCGTCATCCTGTTTGTCCTCCTGGTCCCTCCTTCCCAGTGTCTTCACCTCCAGCCTCCCCAAGGGTCTGGCTCTCCCTCTGCCCACCTCTCTCCCTTCTGTCACGGACAATTTGGAAGTCAACCAAAGGACCTTTGCCAAGGATAGTCTTGTTCTGACTCCTTTCCTGCGAGGACAGCTAGTGGGAAGCCGGCAGGTCACCTGGACTTGAGCCTGCGTGGACGCTGCACCAGCTGCCCCAGGAATGCCCATCGCACGCAAAGACAGGACTTTGCTGGAGGCTTTTTCTCTTACTTTTCCCTTGAAAAAAAAACGAAACAACAAAAAAAAAACACCCAAAATCCCTCTAAAAACAACAAAAAAAACTTTCTAAAGACACATCTCCCTTTGCTTTCTTCCTTGGAAATACTATTGAAGAAAAAAAAAACAACAAAAAAACCCAAAAAATAATTAAAAACAACAAAAAAAAGTTGCCTTATGGTGGAGCTGGCCCGGGGCAGCCGCTGGCTCCCCGCACCCTGGGGCACGCTGGGCTCCTGCCCCCCTCGGCCCAGAGACTCCTCACAGCATTGCTGCTGAGCTGATCCTGCCCCACGGCCTTCCCTCCGACCCCACAGCTCGCTCGGAGCCCCTGCAGCCCTGCTCCTCACGGGAGAAGCTGCTGAGGACAGCTGAATCCAAGACTTGTGCTCGCGAAGTAGTTGAAGCCGCTCTGTTGTGTATAGACCATTGTAGCATCCTCCCTGCGACTGCACATGCTGGTGGCCCCTCTCCAGGCAGGCTGGGGCTTGATGTGGCTCTGATCCTGTCTGTGGCTCCAGTGTGGTCGGGGGGTCACAGCATCTGGAGGGACTGGTCCTTGCTGTTGACACAGGGGTGATGCAGCCCCGGGGAACCCGTCTCTCACAGCGTCACTGTTCGTGGGACTTGAGCTGGGTGTGAGCCGGGGACCTGCCTGGCAAAGGAAAGCTCTCGCCTGGGTTTCCCTGTGCGCTGTGTCTTGGCCGGTGGCCGCCTGGAGTCTCTCTGTGCATCTCCGAGGGCTGAGCTAACACTGTGCTGCTCCTTGCTCGGCCGAGGCAAGGGCAAGGCTGTGGAGCTCCTGTGGCATTCACTCGGTTGCTCTACCCAGCACCGGGTGGGTTTGGCAGGCAAACCCTCCCCAGGCTCATGAGCTGCATTCCCTCCCATGGGGCTTGTGTCAGGGGTGAGATCTTCTCCTGGAGCCCAGAAGTAGCACTGGAAAGTTGTGCTCCCACCATAAGGGTGGGAAGCAGCCACAGCCGCTTGCCTTGCTGCTGCTGTGCTCCATCTCCTGGGTTGGGATACCCGCTTTGCAGCTGGCTTGGTTGTGGCTCTGGCACTCTGAGCTGCAAAGAACGCTCCTGTGACCAGTGTGGAGCGGGTGGGCTACTCGGATGCAGGTGATTGCGTTACCCAATCTACAGAGTCACGAGCTGGTAATGAACAGTGTCTGCCCTGTGTATCCAGCTGATGTGGAGTCTCGCAGCTGGGAGGGGAGGAGTGATCTCAGTCCCTACACAGCTGCGAGGCTGATGGGTGAGAAGAGGTGAGGGTGAGCTGGGGCAAGCTGCCCATCAGCGGCTGTGGGTGCTCACGGGGGCTCTGGCTGAAGTTGTCACCTTCCCAAACTGACACTGGGCCAAAGGTGCTGCTTTGGTGATGGGGCAGGTGGGGGGCAGCGTTGGGAACTGCTGCTGGAACTGAAAGCACAGCTGGGTTTGAGCGAGGGTAGCTGCTGTACTGCTGTTTTCCTGCTGGTGTGATCCTGCCCTGGTCTGTCCACCCCTGCCCCATCACCCTGCAGCTTGGTACCGCTCGCGGGCCCTGTTTTGGCACACCAACCTGTCGGGGCTTGCTCCATTACAGCAGCAGTGCTCTGAGATTGCAGGGTGGTAACTGGGCAAGACAGGCAAGTAACGCTTGTATAGTGCTGTGGCCATGACTGTTATCCCTGGATTTCCCCTCTTGTGAGCTGGATGGAGTCAGATCCCTGAGGTTACGGATGCAGCCAGGTTTGCTCCAGCCTGGGAAGGAGAAGCCTTGGAGATGGGGGTTGATCAAGGACACTGGAGATGCGTTGCTGGCTATTCGCAAGTTGAAGCAGGTCTGGATGTGCCGAGGGTGGTCCTTGCTGCCGTGTCCGTGTTCCTTGTCAGTGCGTGTTCTGTTCAAAGCCAGTGTCTGCGTTTTAGCCACAAACGAAATAGGAAGTGAGGAGGAACGAGCTGCTGCTGTGGAGTCGGTGCTTGTGGAGCAGACTGGAATTGCTTGGGTGGTAGAAGAGAGAAGAAATTTCCCAGAGAATTTCCCCAAATCTGAATTGATTTTAAATTATTCTTTTCTTTCTAATGCTGAGGCTCTTGGCACAGGAGGGGGCACAGAGAGGTTTCCCCCACTCTGCTGAGTCAGTGGTTTGTCACATCAGTGTTGCTGAGGGCTCTGTGTGAATCCTCTCCCCTGTTTCCCAGAGGGAGGTGGATCAGAACATCATTCCCAGTGGTCCCGTTGCCCTCCAGCTTTGTGGAGCGTGTGCCTTGTCTCACTGTGGACAGCAGCGTAGCCAGGGAAGGAAGGATGCAACAGCCTGAGGTAGCCATGGCTTGCTCCCAGCTCTGCCTCTGGGCTGGTCACAGCTCCATGGTGCCCTGGTTACAGGCAGCATCCTGCACCCCTGTGCTGCAGGTGGCCATGGCACAGCCCCCGTGCAGCATGTGGTCAGTGCCAGGGCTGACTGCAGCAAGGCTTCCCCCTGTCCTGTGGCTTGCATGGGGTCCGGGTCTGCAGAGACACTGGACCTCGTGCCGCGGAGCTGCGTGCAGAAGGCATTGCGCACTGCTCACACCACCACAGGCTGTCCAGAGAGGGACTGTGCTTTGGAGGAAGCTCTTTACCCTGCTGCGTTTGGCCTTGCTTTTGGCTTGGATGCTTGCCCGTGATCATATTTGTGCTGTGTTTAGTTCTAGTGGTCTCGGTGGCATCCTCCTGTGAGCACGGCTCCAGCCCGCAGCTCACATGGGCTGCATGGTGCTGGTGCCACCAGGGCAGGCTGGGGGATGCAGAGCATGGGGAGCACTCCCCATCTCGCCCCTCTTCCTGGGACATCCAGATTGACACAGCACAGGGCTCCTCACGAGGTCAGCCTGCCTTTGGGATGCAGGCAGTTGCAACAGGTACAGAGCCCTGGCATGGAGGTAGGAGATGTGTTTGGAGGGGGCTTTATTGCTTTGCCATGTTCATCTGGGGGGAGATGGAGGGGTATAAATTAAAGTAATAATCCTGCTGCTCCAGTCGCCTGCCTGTCCCTCTTCTGCCCCCCTCACACCCCAGTGGTGCCACTGTAGCCCTCGGGGTCCTTCGAGTTTCAGCAACTGCTCATCTTGCTTGGGACTGGTCGACTGTACTGTAACAATACGATGTGTTAACCTCAGCATCCTGCCACGTGTCTGTACGCGTTCTGCACGGCAGAGCAGAGGGGCCTTTAGCTGTTAATGCCTTTCCAGTTACCGTATCAAAAGGAAAAGAAAAAGGAAAAAAAAAAAAAGGAGAACTGTACATGTAGCAAGCTGTGTTTGCAATGCTCATTTCCCCGTCTCCTCCGAGGCTGGTTATGTCCCTTTGTCGCTGTTCTGAAATGGATTGCTAGGCTCTTTTTAAGAGAGGGTTGCTACACTTGGTGTTAAATGCCTCACTCTTTTCTTTGGCTTCTCCCCCCTAAGTTTCCAATGCAGGTAACAAATGGATTACTTCTTTCTTTCCTTTTCTGTTTTTTATGTAAAGACAACATTCATCTCGGGGGCGGGGGGCTGGGGGGCAGCGTTTCAATGAGTAGTTTACAGTTTCACTTTCTGCAGACACTTGAACATAGGACCGATGTATCTGTGACAAGCACATCCCCTCAGTGGGAAGCTCTGGAGGGAGCAGGGAGCACCTTGGGTACCGCCTGCCCTGGGTCCCTGCGCTGTCTCCTGTGGTTTACCCTCCAGGTGACAGCCCAAGTGGCACCTCTTGGTCCCTCAAGCCTCCCCGGAGCAGCACTGCTCCTCCTCCTCCTGTCCTGGTCCCATTGGGGTTGGAGACTTTTGGATGTGTGGCTCAGAACCCCTCATTGAGCTGCGCGCTTGCCTGGAGCAAAAGGGGTGATGTTTCCATGTGCTGGCACTTCTCCAACCCCGTGTGTGTCCCAACCTCAGCCTTCTTTTCCCCCAAACTAGAAAGTGTGTGCAACCTTCTTCAGCTGCATTTATTGTAGAGACAAACCTAAAATGACTCATCACAGACCATGTATCACCTGGGAGGAAAAATCTTGTTAATATGGCCCCGCTGTACATGATCCATCTGCTGTCGATAGTACATAATCTTTGACCATGTGCTAGGATCATCATCACGTATAAAAGGAAAAGAGGAAAAAAAAATGTAAAATACTTGAATGAGAGCTTGTATTATAACATTAATATTATTCAGAGTATCTGCTTTCTAGGCTGATGTGATTCATTATTCTAGTAATGCTTTAGTCCTTTGTAATTTGTGGTAATTATGCTTTTTCCTTTTTAATACAAAAACAAATGTATAAAAATAAAAACTTCAAAAGACAACGCAGCCTGAGCTGTGTTCTGCTGAGCTGGGGAGGGGTGAGCAGTCTGCCCTGTGTGTGTGCCCCGGGGGGCTGCTCTAGGGATGCTGAGAGAGGCATCACTATTGTCCAAGGCCTCCAGATGGGATGGAGGCTTGAAAAGATCCTGGAGGGAACTGGCAGCATCGTGGTTGCGTAGATACAAACTGATGTGCATGAAGGTGTGTTCTGTTGGGTCCTTCCGTAGGGTTCCACAGCTCTCCACACAACTTCTTCCCTTGGCAAGTCTCTTTCCATAGTTTTGTTACTGTACATTGCTTTGGGTTGTGTCTTCTTTGGGTATGTGGGGAATGAGAAGTGGCTCAGAAGCAGGCTTCTGCCGTGTAGCACATCAGCTCCCGGCTCTCCTTCCCTGTCCCATGAGGGGAAGCTCGCTGTTTGTGGAGCACAGATTGAGGATGTGACCGCCCTTCATTCAGAGCTGGCACAAAGAAACTGCGCAAGGGAAGTCAGGCCTCTGCATTGTGCATGGTAAAGCATTTCTAAAGCCTCCTGACTTCCCATGGGGTTGCATCCCACATCCCTGGGATCCTGACTCTCAGAATAGAGGGTTTAATCCCATGTAGTTACCATGATCTGGTTGGTATTTCTATAGAATGCTGCTGAGAGAGACCAAAGCACGGCCTGTGAACACTGCAGTGCTGAAACCTTCATAATGAGAGCATCCCAGGAACTCCCTGCGTGGCCCAGAACACATTGCCCCAGCGCAGACAGCTGGAACCAAGCAACAGTGCAAGTAATGAAGAGAAAACACTCAACTTTGTTTAAAAATAGCTTCCTGGAGCAGTGGTTTGTGCCTTGGTGAGAAAATAACAGCAGCAAAAGTGCAGTCAAGTAGCGTGTTTACATTCAGCTTTGGGCTCTGCTATGTGTGAACAATAACTTGGGTCCCAATGCAAATACTATTTGGCATAAATCATTGTCTCTGGCTGCTGCCTTGGCTCACTCTGCCCTCCTGGGTGTGTCAGGAATGCTTTTGGAGAGCGGTGTGAGGCTGAGCAGGACCCTGTGTCTCTCGTAGGCTTTGGTCTGTCTGAACACTGTGTCTGTTCCATGCAGGTAATCCAGCACTCCCAGCACTCCGTAGCACTGGTTGAACCTGGGAAACAGGGAATGAGCATCACTGGATGTTACTGCGGTTACCTTGATCTCCCTATTTACATCCCCATTTGGAGCCCTGATGATCAGTGCAACTTCTGCCACTGAGAGCATCTCAGCTCTGCAGCACTGACATGAGCTGAGCTTGAGGAGAGGACTGGTAATGAGATCCAGCACTGTGGTCTGGGTGATGTCCAGCACTCGGGTGTTGATAGAGCTGCCACGCTGGCTCTTCCTGCAGGAGGGGCAAGCTGTTGGGGGGAATATGTCTGAGCTGAGAGCACATGTGTGAGATGGGAACAGCTCTTGCACTGCTGTGGCATTATACTCCTGGAACAACCTGCTGGAACCCTGCTCTCTCCAGCATGAGAGGTGGCCATGAACCTCTGGGTTAATGGTGATTGCCTAAGCAAGGTGTTATCTGATCAGTGTTCCCCCTCTATGGGAAAGGGACAGAGAGGCTCCTGCAAATCTGTTCCATCTCTGTGGCCTGCCCTTGCTCTGTCTTCATTCTAGATCACATGCAGAGCTCCTAGGAAGAGCCTTGCAGAGAACTGTCTGCCCTATGCTCATGCTGGGAGAAGTCCAGTGGCAGCTGCTACTTCCACCCTACTACGCGCTTTGCTCCCATGTAATCTCTGGAGACTTGGAATGCCTCCGTCAGTGTTCATGCTTTGGAGGAAGTTTCAAAGTCAGCTGCTGGAGGAGGCTGGATGTCAGTGAGGTGCCCAGCAGCTGTAGGGCTGCAGTGCTCCAAAGCCCCGGTCTCTTTAACTGCTTTAGGAACCAACAGCATTCAGCCGGCTGTCGGGATGGGAAAAGCTTCTCCTATGCAAACCCATCTGACTCTCAGGAAGGAGCTTTGCAGGAGGGGAAGGGGGAGCCGAGCAGTGGTCAGACCTACTTGAGGTGGTGGAAGTCATGGAACTCCGGTGACGGCAGGAAGGGCAGGTGGTATCCGCAGTGTGAGATGCTCGTTGTTACCAGAGCGAGGGAGAACCACACTGCGATGGAAACGATGTGAGAGCCCATGAGCATCGGGCCGGTCATGGCAGGCAACATGTTGGACAGCTTCAAAGGAATAGCAAACTCAGCCTTATTAATGGGTCCATGGCAAACAGATTCAAACACCTTACTAAAATCACAGCAGCATCTAAGAAACAATTAGCGAGCTGAGTTTTACTAACATAGTCCCCCACCCCAAGCTCTAAGCTTGTACTTGAAGTTAGACGTGAGATCAACCCACGGTTGAGAAGGCAGCATCATTCCAGTAAATCCCCCTGGAGCCTGAGGTCTGAATTTCATCTTCTTGGAATAATCTGAAGCAGCTCTTGGGAAACCTTGGTGTAAAAGGGCAGAGCATGTGGACATGTACAACAGCATCAATGTGATGATCCGGCTGCATCACCTCATCAGTGGCACAAATGGCTGTTGCTGCCCAGATTAATTATCTGTTGGAGGTCCTTGGGTCTGTGCTCTTAAAGCATCCAGTATAAACGGATACTGTAACCCTTCTACGGCCAATAGCACTTGGCAGAGCAGCTGAACTTCCTAAGAAAGGAGTGCTGTTTAATTTGCTTTTCTTACCACTCCTCATCCCATGGAAATCACACTGTGCAGGGTGACCACAATAGAATCCACTTACTATGTGCTCTACTGGGTGAGCATAAATGGAGACCACGCCGATGGGGGCTGTCCATTCATGGTGCTTCTTGTGAATGTGCTTATATAGGAGTGGGAGGTGAACAAGCCTAAGCAGAGAACAGAGAGAAAGGCAGGGCCTGAGCTCTGCAGGAAAGGAACTTAGAGTAACATAACACAGAATTGCTGCTGGGGAGTTGCTCATGCCCCTTCTAACATAACCATTCTGGAGCAGTGGGAATAAGAGTGTAGGAGTCCTGGATTCCCTCTCTGTATTGAATGTTGCGGCCTTACTCAGTGGATGTGCCCGCAGGCCAATGTTAAACTTAAGTCCAGTTAAGTCCCATAAATCAGTCCCTGGATGACTCTTGCTGAACCCTGGGAGCACTCCTTAGGGAAAGACGTGCTTTGTATCTTCACTGTTTTGCCTTTTCCTGCTGGCAGCTACCAGAGTCAGAACTTCAGGTTCTGTGGGTTCCCCATAAGAAATGGCTTTTTGAGTTCTGTATGTGCATTTGTCCAAAAGGGAAACCTATTTCTGAGAATGCTGCACTTGCTCCCGTAGGCTCTTTTCTTCCTTGCTTTGCTGCTAGAAAGCCTGCAGTGTCAGGAGCCCTTTTCTGTAGGTGCCACACAAGTGAACAGTATCTCAGTCATCGACCTCTTGAGCTTTTTTTCTTTCAGGACAGTCAGTCTTGTTCTTCTTTTCAAGGAACACTGCGTCACAGCCTTGGTGTAAAGCTGTCTGGTCTGTTTCTTCCTTAGCCTTTAAGCTGCTCCACCTTTGTAATTTTACCTATTTTTCTTACTGTAGTTACGGGCAGCACCAAAGCCTCACGTTGTAAGGGTGGATTTCAGGACTTGTGAGTCATCTCATATATATAGAAGATAGGTAGATAGAGTGGGGACTGGGACTACAGCTATTGCATGAGATGGGTATGAGCTTAAAGGCATGGAGGAAACCACAAAGTCCCATTTCTGTGCTCAGCTCACCTGTGTGTATAATAGAAGAGCACTTCCTCCACTATGGTAAAGATGCTCAGCTCCAGCAGGAACCAGCGGAAGGTGGGTAACTCCTTGCTGAAGGTGTTGCCCCACCATTTGAGGACGTAGAACATGGACAGAAGCATTGGAAAGGAGATAAAGACCTGATTGCACAGCGCTGTGTAGATGGCTTGGCGCAACTTCTTTGTGTCCACCTGCAAAAGAGAATTCAGGATTTGAGGCTAAATCAGGGGCAGTGTAGCTTTGAATGGGAAGGAGAAAGAGCTTTAAGTTTTGTAGGCAGTTCCCATGTTAGTTTTGTGATCAGCTCTTTAACAAGAAGCCAATTCAGAGCTGATCAGCAGCTTCATCACAAGAACTGCCTTCCTCTCTGCAGTACATATGGAAGCTTCAGCTTGGTTCTCCTTGAATCCTACCTGGTTACAAGAGGAAAGCATAACAGGTTCTTCTCCCTGCTCCTAGCTTGAGGGACAGCAGGAAGTGTTTAGCAAGCAGAAGAGGCAGAGTGAGAAATACTTACAGGATCATTCTTGCCCAGCTGAATACGATAGCGAGTAATGAAAGTTGGCTTTCCTGTTACATCAGCCACCATAAGGATTCCATTGAAGCACCAGAAAGCAAGGGCAGGCACCAGTGCAGCCCCTGTGGCATGAGGAAAAGGCAGGGATGTGTGAATACATTGAGGCTAAATCGGAAACAAAATATAGTGGCATTGTACCCAGAGGATCCTGCTGGGATCCAGATGTGCCAGATGCATATCCCCTGCACTGAGATGCTTTAAAATGGAATATGGATTCATTCAACATCCAAGTAAGACCTAGGAAACGGGAGAAGGTTATAGACAAATGTCTCATAGGTTGAAATGTGCCACAGCTGAGGCCAAGAAAGGGCTTTTCTGGGAGGCTGGGGGATCTCTGTCATGGGTCGTTTTTAAATGCGAGTAGAATAAGGTTGAGTTGATCTATAGGACCTTTGCAAGATCCCTACCCGGCCTGTTCACCAGCTGTAATCACAGGCAGAGAAGTTACTTAGGTGCTATGGCAAGAGTCAAATTCATTTTTCAGTAATTCTACTGAGTCATTCGGTTCTCACAGGAACAAAGTGTATCCACTTCATGAAGCCTTTTCAGCAGCAGCAGAAAGATCAACTTTTGATCTGTACAGGGTGTCTAATGTGCACAGTCCAAAGCCAGCACAGTGGCACTGTGTCAGCTCTGTCTCTCTTTGAAGCTTACGTGTGCTTTTTCAGTGAGAGGATTAGTGAGTTTAGGTAGGCATGTCCACGTCCCCCTTTTAGATGTAACTCGAGGATGGTTCCTACAGTAGAGAGCTGTTAAAACTCACCAAGTAAGAAGAGTGTCAACTCCTTTCCCTCTAACAGGTAGTAGAGCTTTAGCCACGTTGTTTGCCAGAAATCGCCCAAAGTGTCCCAGATATTCTGCACGTACCTGCAGGAATAAGTGTTCTTGGTTGCCCATCTTTTCATCATCCACTTCCCCTCTCCATAGAAAAGCTTCTCCTGAAGCCCCTTTGTTCAAACCATCTTACCAAGCAGAGCTCTCCAAGGCAGTGAATAGAAGCAGACCTGCTCCGAGGACACAGGCAGTGACCTTCATGGCATCCCAGAGCTCCTCTTCCTGCAAGCAAGCAACAAGAGTGAGCATGTGCTGCTGTGTCCTGCACTAGCACTTTCTGTGTTTGAAATGCAGGGGATGAAGGCAGTCCTATGATGGGCTCTTTTGTTTCACAAACTCTCTAAAGAGCACAACAACAAAGCTGTTATGGGACACTGTGTGTGACTGAGCAGGGGGGAGCTACACACACATCCATCTGCCATGCTTACAGAGACCTGAAGGGTCTGACATGGAATTTCTCTGGAATAATCAAAGGGAGAGAAAGGGTCACTGGTTTTTCCCTCTTTGTTTTACTTTGGCACCCTTCCTGGTACCTGGAGGACTACAATATAAGCGGCTTCTGGATAACCACATGCAGTTGGAAAGGAAGAAAGGATAAAGATTGGTGCTCTACCTCAACAGCTACATCCCTCTGTATTTTCTCCCTCTCGGTATGCAGTTATGCTTCCCTCTGTAGCAGTCAAGAGCTGCTGCACTCAGCTGAACTGAGTAACAGCTCCAGTTAATCCAGAACTACCCCTCCACTTTCCTCTTTGCTTTGAAGACTGATTGTGAAGTCAGGCTCATGTGCCCAGAACCCTGTCTGTTCTTTTCCCCACAAGTGAAAGAGGGGTTTAATACGTTTCCTTGCATTATGCACTTTGTGTGCCTTTAGGCCATCAGAGGTACAACTAAGCTCTAGTACTGACAGTACCACTTGGCTAATAAGTGCCATCTGTATGGAACAACTGCACATGAACAAGGAGCTAAAATACTCAAAAGTATAAAGTGCTCTAACTCCCCATTCTCAGTCACAGAAATGTTTTCTACTGAACTACTCCTGTGTACAGCATAAGGACATAAAATGTGATGTTGGTGAGACTGTTCAATCACAATAAGGATTTTAACTATGGAAAACATCTTCAATGTGAGCATTTAAGTATCCAAGCCCAAGTTCTTTAGCCAAATATACAACAACTGTATAATTAACTATCTATCTTTCAGAGTAGCCCAAGGTGGAATTGGGTCTGGAGTTCAGCATTCTTAGTTTTCTTGGGTGGATTTGGATTATATTTATCTGCAGGATAAATGTTTAAAAAGAAATCAGTGCAGTTCTAAAAGACTATAGTGTACTAACCAGTGAGCGTCTGCCTCATCGCTCTCTCCTTCCTGTTTTTAAACCATGGTGTTGTGCTGCACAAACAGACTGGAGTAAAAATAGTATGATTCACAGTTGCTGTCCTGCTTGCCTCCTGTCAGAGAGGTCAAACTAGAGAGACAGCTCACTAATAAATGCTGAATGCAGGTGTGTTTAGGGTAATGCAATATGGAGGAATCCTTTCTACACAGCTTTCAGTGCTTTAAGATTCGGTAACAGCTACAGAACATTAAACACTGCCCAGGACTTGTCAGCGATACCTGTCTGTGCCAGGGCAGAACTTTGCTCATTAGCACTGAAACTTTCCCTGTTAAAACAAACAACCTTCATCTCTTATCATTTATTTTTAATCAAGTTAGGAACTGGCAGTAATTTAAAGGACTCTTGCCCTACAGCTTGATGTTTGTGAACCCCATAGTTTTACATTGGAAGCAACGCAATCAGTTGGCAGCGTTATCACTGGTATACAGAGCTACAAATGCAAGGCTGGCAAAAGCCACCTATTTCAGCTTCAGAGGGTGCCTGCTGGATTCAGGGCTGGAGATTTGCTCTCTCAGCAGTTTCATGCTTCCAATTGCATCTGTGTTGTATCTCGTGTCTGCTGACATGAGATAAGACTCTCTTAATATCTAGACCCTGGAACACCATCTTCTTCTTATCTGGAAAAAAGGTTACAAAAGCTACACAAAGCTTTTATAACATTCTTTAGGGAATGGTATCCCATAAATCCTTCTTCTGGGATGAAGGAAGAACACACCAAAGAAAAAACTCTGATGTCTTACAAGGTCAGGATTTTTAGTTAGACCAAATAGTATTTCAGGTTATTTAGCACCTTCCAGCTGAAGAACTGATTTTCAAAAACTATTAACTCCTAATGCTCATCACTGTGTGTGTCCTGCTTCGAGGCAGGACAGAGAGGGGCTGAAGCTCAGCACTTAAGCTATTTTGAAAGCCCTTTGGCTTATGTTGAGGCTGTGTTCTTATTGCATGTGATGAAGTAATTACATGAGTGAATCCCACACAGTAGAATCACATGAGCTGTAGGAGCACAGAAGTTTACATAGGAAAAAAACCATCTTGTTCATCAAGTCCCAGCGCTACCACCCTGTTTCTCTTCCTGCCAGCAGCTCCAGCACATTAGTTGCCAAACTCTGATCCATGGATCCATGACCTTGCTCTTAAAGGGCTTGTAGAAGTTGGAATATTCCTTAAGTGTAGAAGAGGGAAACATATTGTTCAGCAGGACCACTTTAAGGACTGGGCTCAGTTAGTTGGCACAGCTTCTGGTTACAGGGGCGTGCTGTGGTCTCTTGCTATACAAGCAAAGATAACAGACCCTTCAGCACTTGGTGCTGTAGCTGCAGCCCACTGGAAGGGAAAAATGCTGGGAAGCTGTTGCAGTAGTGGTAAGAGATGATACTTTAAAAGGTAACCTTGAGTCTTTACCTGCTTCTGCTGCTCAGCCATGGTGGGACACCCAGAGTCTCTTTTCATCTGAAACAAACAGTGATCTAAGTAAGGGAGCCTTGAACAGCTGGAAAGTGGAAGAATACACGGCTGACAACAGCAAACTCCCCCAGCTTCTAGTTCAGTTGCAAAACTGTCAAGTGTTCATTCTCTGTGCTCTGTCCTGTCCTGCTCCCTCCTTCATCTTGGCTACTGAGCAAACTGAACTCTTTGAGGAGAGAAATCCCCTTATGTCCTGATGAGTATTGTCTACAAGACTAACAGGGATGCAAGGATAACAAAGAAAGAAACATGGGAGAACAGCCAAACCCAAAGCTTTTGATCGTGGCACTGGTGTGGTGTTCACTTCCTCCCTTGATTTGGCCCAGGAATATATTGCACCCAGTGGGACCTGCAGCCCTTCACTGACTGTGGGGAAATAATGATATGGGACATGTGCTCTTCCAGAATGGTGACATGCTGTTAAATTAACAAGGATGGAAACAAAAATCCAGCTACAACAAACTGAGTTTGTGCCATGAAGAATTAACACACTAGAGCCCCCCACAGCCTTCAGTCTCGTGGCAGAGGAACTGTAAGTTACAGCTTAAGAACATAGGGAAAATACCATCTTTGCTTCAAGTCCTGCTATGGTCAGTTTGGTGGCTTAAATTCTTAAATAGACAAGATCTTGTAATAAATCTCTCTGCATTTGAACATTTGTTGCTGGTTTTGGTAAAAAAACAACCCAGAATTACAATAAAATAAGCCCCAAGGTTAAAGTAGCTGCTGGGGCTTCACTGCTGGCCATGGCCATGGCAAGATCTCTCTATTTCAGGGCCTGCTGTTGCTGTCCTAGGGATTATTGTGTAACTGTTTTGATATTGCTGCATTCTTACTATAAATTATAATTAGCAAAAGCTAACAAAACATTCCTTAAGTCTTCATGGCTTCACCTGAACACAGACACATGAATTCTAACATGACGGCCAGATTACTCATGGCTGCAGAATTAAATCCTTTTTGCTTTTCATACTTGGAGGAATATTCAAACAGAGGCAAAATCTGTTACCCAAAGTATAAAGAGAAACAGTTGGAAATTTGCTCATTAGAAAGATGATATTCCATTACCTTTCTGATGGTAGCAAGCCTCTTGGGAGTACTCCTCTTGCAGCGTTTCAGAGAGAAGGAATACACTGCCAAAAAGAAGTCCCTATGTTAGCCAGAAGGTTTGAAATGATAGGTTTCTGGGTATATCCTTACAAATGCAACTCAGTTTATTTACAGGAGTTTCCAGCTCTGTTTCCCTATGTTCCCTGTGTTAGATCCCTATGATATTATGCACATCAAGGAGCATGAGACAAAAATTGGACACTTTCCTTCTGCTCGTGCTTCTGTTTTCCCAAGGACAGAAAAGGACAAGGCCAGCCACCACACCACGTACTTCAGTGGAAGAAGCTGATGAGAAATGCTTCTGAGAAGAAGAAATAAAATTAGGCAAGAAGTGATTTGAAACCTGAAGCCATGGATCTGCACTCCCAACCCCCTGTTTCGACATGGGGCTCCATGTGCTCCTAAGGGAAACACTCACTTTTGGCAGCAGCCTTGAAAAACACAAACAAGTTAACTCTGCCTCCTTTGGGCAAAGCGGTAGTGAGAGAAGTGCCCTGAGGTGGTGTTGGTTAAATGAGAATGTGTCAAGGAAGTCACAGTGTCCTAGGACTTCTCATGTTTCCTGAGATCAGGAGTTCCTCACCATTAGACTTGTGAGCTATGGAGCCAGTAGGTGAAATCTGTGTATTTTATTTCTCCACTATATCAAGTTTGCCAACACAACCTGACTGAAAAAATATAGTTGGACTGTAACATATCTTATGAGGAATACCTGCAAGTAGCAACCACAAATAACTTGCCAGCCTGAATAGAACAGCATAAATTACTTGCCACAGGACAAATGGATCTTACCTTCCTTTCCAAAAGCCCTTCTGATCGCAGTGATGCATTCACATCACGACACACTATGCACCTATCTTATCACACTGGTCCTCTCAATGCAGGTGTGTCCACTGCCTCCAAGAAAACACTACTAGTGCTCGAAATACATCAATCTTGAATAATCCATTCCTTTATGAGCTTTGCTCCGTTCCAGCTTTCTTAGCAGGTTGCTTGGAGCCCTGAACAGTTGAGTTTTGAGTGTCTGCATGGAGGGAGATTCCAAAGCTTCTCTGGCAAAACTGTCCAGGTATTTGGTTACCTTTGCTGTGATTTCCCCCACCCAGTATCTAATCAGAATGCCCCTTGTTATATCTCTTATCCCTTGTCCTTTTGCTCTGTTGTCCTTTCTACCACCACCCAGGAGGGAGATGAAAACAGCAATATGAAATGATTCTGCTGACACAGTACAGCAAATAGCATTGTCACAGTTTACTGTGGTTAAAGAGATTATTCAGCTCTGATGACCTTGTCGTACAACATTACCTCTCAGGGAGGCAGACATAAGAGGGGTATCTCAGCGAGCTGCTTGATGAAAGGCTGCTGAATCTGTGTGTGTGAATGAGCTCACAAGCAGAGCACAGCAGAGAATGTGATTCTGCTTTGAGGTTTTAGGAGGAGAAAGAGCCATTGCTTGACCGAGTCCCAGCTTCTGTGAGTTTAGGAAAGAGTTAAAATTATAACCATGTTTCTAGTAGTACTCCCTTTAAATAACCAAATCATGATAGACTCTTGCTTGGGCAAAGACTTCCAGTTCAAAACAATCCTGTGCGTCTCCTTACCCTCCCTCTCCCCAAAATTTCAGGTAAGTCATATTTACAGGATAAAAATTGACATTACATGCCTTAAAACAAGAGAAACTTCAATGGATCAGGCTTCCCCCAACATATCACTAACCCACTCTTTTATTGTTGGATAATATCTCTTCTGATTCAGAATACCCCAAATACATTAAAAAAGCATTGGCGTAACCAGGGCTCTTTCGGCAAACAAAAAAGCCATTCAGCTGCTTGGCACTGCTCTCGTGCTGGCATGTTACACAGCCCCGAATCAACCAGTGAAGATCTCAGCTGCCTGCAGCTATTTCCAAATTCCAGATAGAACAAGTGCTCACTTAAAAGGGGAGTAAAAAAGGTTCCTTTTTGGTTATTTCAAATTAGTTAACACAATATTTGATTCAAAATAAATTTTCACCCCTAAAGTGGTTGTTTTTCCAATCAGTGCCTTGATGTTGAAGAGGAAACAAAGCATACACTGGTCGATAAAGGATTCCAATGCATTTTTTTTAATTATTTCCATGTACTTCATCACTTGTCCAACAACTGTTCAAGTCACAGATGTATTTTCACTGAATTTTCCACTTCAGGTATGAGAAAAAGCTAGTTTGTCTGAGTCACATTTTAAAATGTTCAACATCATCTGAAAAGGAAAGAACTGCCCTATTTTTAATATCTGTTTTAACATTCACATTATCACTTATAACCCATCTCTGCTGTCCCCTCAATTTCTGTTGCCCCAAGCTGAGGCTTCTCCTTGTATTGTACCCAGTACTGTGTCCTGACAGCAATCAGACCGTCCTGCTGCTGGCAGGCATAGCTCAGTAATAGACTACACTAACATGTAGTCTATTACATGTTATATATATTACATGTTATACTACATTACTATACATCACTATATACTAACATTATAGTTAACTAACTATACTAACATTATATGTTATACTACATTACTATATATTACATTATATGCTACATGTTATAGTCTATTACATGTTATATTACATGTAGCATAGTGCACTACACTACCACTAAGTACAGCACTGTGATGGACTGCCTGCCCCCCCCAGCTTCTTGGTATTCCTCCCTCCTGCTTGATTCTTCTGTTGTAAACCTTATTTCACTGGAATCAAACTTTACAGTGGCCAGACAGTGGAAAACAGCCCACCTGAGAGGAAAAAAGACTACAGCCGTTCATGAAAGTATAGAAAGGGAAAACCAGAAGGACAGCTTACCTGCTCACCCAAACTGTTTCATATCAGCCACGCTATGGGGGCAGACACAGGACTAGACGTAGCGTTTGGTGGATGTGCTGCTGTGCCACGCACTGCACAGGTCTGAAGGCAGCCAGAGTTCCTAGAAGAGCTTACACTTGTCCTTTACACAGACATACATTGCCTTTGAATAACTTCCTCGACATTTCTATTGCATCTTTTCAAGCTGCTACACCCCTGACCTCTGCCTGCCCGTTCTCCTGCTGATGGCAGCCTAGGAGAGAGGTCCTTTGTGCCCATTCAGAGCCTGGGGCTCAGCTCCTCACCTTTCATTACTGCTGTGGAAACTTTATGAGGGCTTAGGCGAAGGAGACGGGGGTGTGTTTCCAAGCAGGAGCTGGCTGTCCCCTCCCAGGCAAGTCATGTGAAGCCAGTGCCATGTCACTGTTAGTACTGGCAGCGTTCCTGGCGTGCATACACAAGCTGTCACTCGGTTAAGCATTAGGAATACATCTCTGCAGGTAAGAGTTTTAATGGCTATATCTGAGAATAAAAAAGGCCACCTAAACCTCACAGATAAATAGTTTTTATAACGCACTAAGTCATGTTTTGAGCACAAAATAGCCAGTGCAACTGAATGGGTCAAAAGTGTACTTGCTAAAAGAAATAAGGATCACTGTGGAATTTGGCAAAACCCCAGCGTCCAGTTTTCTTGGTGTCTATCAGTTATACCAATGCTGCTGCTATATGGTGTGTTCAACCAACTACAGGTAGAGTTTCCATCTCTAAGGACAAGATGCAAACAGGTTAGAATGCAGTTGGGCTCAGTTGTCTTTAAATACAATGTTTACAGACCATGAAGTCTGTAATTATGCTATTGCAAAGAGCAAGTTGGAATTTGCAGTAGCATTGGTCTTTATTATGTAAATGTGGCCCCAATCTATGTTACTTACCTCATATACAGTGCTCTATTATGAATTAAGAGTGCAGAATTGAAGGTGTTATTTGCCATAACTTCTGAGATTTATTTTTGGACACAAGGAATAACAAGGAATACCACCTTGGCCTCACAGCCCTGTATGGCCATCCATAGGTGAAGCAACACTTCAAGTCAGCAGCAGCTATTGCTGTAGAGAGACCTGCAAGCATGAAGGACAGTGATGCTTCATTGCCTGCACCCGTTTCCTTGTCCCTACCACTACTAACTTCTTTCTGGAAAGAGAGTATTCCCGGAACTCCCCTCACACTGTTCTCTTAGCATGGTAAACATTCGGTGTTGCTTCATTCCACATTTAAGACTCTGTTCCTGTTTTATTCGACACTTTTTCTTGACTAATCCTGACTATTCCCTAGTGGGAAAAGAGTTTGTAATCTTTAGCTGATGCTACCAATTGTTATTTATCATAAGACAGCAGACTCAACGGGGAAGAATGCGATTCCTTCCAGCTATTTCCACACGTGTAGAGGAGGAAGTGGGAATTGGCATTTCAAGAGGGGTGCTGTATGAACATTGTCCTGAGATGACCTTTCTTTGGGCTGGAGCTTGCACTGGGAGGACTGTTCATCTGATAGCCAATAGTGGACAATAACCTGGTGAATTTCACAGATGTCAGTGCTGCTTTTTAAGCACTGTTTGATTCCAACATTGATTATGTCTGACATATTTATACCCAACAGGAACAGAGCTCAGCATATTAGTCATGAGGATGTGAACGTCATTTACCTTCTACTGCAAATTTGTGTCTAGGGCAGGTGGGCAGCAAGCTAAAAGCTGCCTCTGTTGGGTGGGTTGTGTCCTGCTCTGCTGTCTTCACTACAAACACTCCAGCCTTAGTGCTGAGGCATGCAAGAGGTCTGATCTCAGCAGAAAGGCTTTTTATCCGATGCTTCATAAAATAACTTCTCTTTGTTCGCTCTCCATTTTTGTAATAGTCACTGTTTCATTGGTTGAAAAAATCATTAGAAGGATAGAACCCATGCATTGTCTCTCAAGATAGTGCAAACCCACAGTGACGGCTCCTCTAACATGGAAGAGGAATCTGAACTCAGCACACCTCACTTAACTGTTAATCCCTTGCATTCTCAACTGTATTCCTAACCAGCTGCCAGGACAGATGTGTGCCACCACCCAGTACTGCAGTGGCAGGCGTTGGGAGCATAACTGGGCAACGGAAGGGTTGGGAAAATGCAAATGATGGCCTTTCTGTACAGTTCAAACACGTTCAGCAATAGCTGCATCTTTTAGCTCTTGATTCACTTTTAAAGGTTTCCATAAGTAAGTTTTTTACCATTCGTGGTGCTGTTACTAAGCTCTAAAGGAAATGCAGAACTGTTCAAACAGGGCATGATCCAAGACATGGGGCTCCACTTGTGAATGTAAAAATATTGAGCTAAGGCCCTTTATTCCACCTTACGATATATTAGATCTACACAAAGCATTTTAACTCTGGTCCTAACTACAGTGGGTGTGAGGACTCTTCAGGAACCTGCTTTGGAGGCTGGACCTGAAAGCAAGTTTGATTACTTCCAAATACAAGAACTATGGGACTTTCTTAAAGAGCAGGGTACCTTTTCCCACTATTGGGAATTCATCCTCATTAGCCAAGATCAAAATTAGCCATGATTGAAACAAATTCTGATCTCCTTCAGTAAAATACTTCTCCAGCTCTCCCCACCAGTGGTTCTAAACATAGAATCATAGAATCATAGAATAGTCAGGGTTGGAAAGGACCTTAAGATCATCCAGTTCCAACCCCCCTGCCATGGGCAG
>JAOEHY010044940.1:0-43498 GCA_025447955.1 Psilopsiagon aurifrons
AGCTTCCCAGACAACATCCCTGTATTCTTCCCAGGCCGCCTGTTCTTGCTTCCACCTTTTATAAGCCTCTTTTTTCCATTGAATTTTCCTCAGCAGCTCCTTATCCATCCAAGGAGGTCTCCTGGCTCTCCTGCAGCACTTCCTTCTAGTTGGGATGTATCGCTCCTGAGCAGATGATCCTTGAATATCAACCAAGAGTCTTGGGCCCCCCTGCCCTCTAGGGTTCTATCCCATGGAACCTTACTGAGCAGGTTCCTGAAGAGGCCAAAGTCTGCTCTCTTTTGCTTGAGAGAAATGGCTTTCTGCAATCCATTATTTTGCTTTGCTTTTCATAAGTTATGAACTCTTAGCAGTGAAATTATATGGTGCTGTACTGCATTGCCCACTGCTGGAGTCTGGATGTGTATGGAAGCCTAGTTTAATACATTTCTGCACTTCTTTTTTTTCCCCAAAGTCAGGCATGGGAAGTGAGTATCAGAGATGAGCACTGCCTAAGGAACCCAAGGAATTAGCAGCAGATTGTCATCACACAGTTTTCATGCCTTCGGTTTCAAGCTAATCTGTACAATTAATGCTTCAGGAAACTGCCCTCTTAATGCTCAGCTGGGTTAGCCCATGTTTTAAATCCTAAGTTTGCCACCTGAATAACAAATTTTGGGACTGCTTAGAAACTGCCAAGACTTGACAGGAATGTTCTCAAAGGATTTGCCGTATCTATTTGATGACTCTTCTTTGGCATCCCACATGCCATGGCTAAGGCCACCATAGTATTTGAGAAGCTGTCAGCTGTTGTTTGGATTCAGTGTTCCATATTACTCTTGAATCCTATAGGAAAGTGAGGATGAAAATTTAGTGCAAGCAAGTCCCTAAAGGGAGACTGGATCAGTGAGCTCCTGCCTGACAGTTGCAGAGAGGAGCTCCCAGGGGCTAATGGAAGGGGGCAGAACAAAAATCAGCACTTCAAGCCTAAGGTGCATGAACTCTGTAACTTGCATAAAGCAAAAATAAGAGAGCAGGGCAAAATTCTCTTAACTGCTGATGTGTCAGATCAGACCTGATGATTTCACAGGTTCTCTGTCTTTAAGCTTAACATCGTCAACCTTCTAGAAGGTGAAAGCTGTTTCTACAGCTACAGATGAGCATTCCAGTTCTGGTTTCACAGCAGTGGATGTAGAAACCAAAGAACTAATGACAGCTCTCGGGAAGCTTGGAAGCCCATCACAGCAAATTCTAAGACTCACAGGTTCCATTTCATCCATGATTGAAGCGGAAGATCAACCTAAATTGAAGTTCATAGTGCTGTGCTGTGCGCCATTCAGATTAGCAAGGCGCTTGAGGTTCCAGCCCTGAATGTGCTTGTATGAGACTTCAGGCTCAGATTCTGTGCAGTGCCAAGTCCCAGATGTTTTCAGGAAATTAACAGGGCCTTCCTTTCTTCTCTGAAATGTAAATACTGGGTTACCTCTTCTCTGTGTCCACCTCAGTTTTCTGTGTCACATGTTTAGTCTCAACCACAGAGCTACGGGCGCACCAGCCATTGTTTCCACTGGAATTTAAGCACTTGCTCAGAGATCAGAAGCCACCTCACTGGGGGTACTGTCCCAGGTTTTGAACAGAGAATTTTTTATTAGCTTTCTACCTCTGAATCATTTCTGATACACCACAAAAGGGAGATCATAAGCCTGCTGAGCTCTAGCTTCTGATATAAATGGTTTGGACATGACATATGGCAGTGACCCAATTGCCTGATACTACTTCCTGCTTGACCAGTCATATTTATTGTGCAGTCCAAGTAGCAAGTCCTACTATCAACGGTAGCTGATATGCATAGAATCCATTGGCTGAGCAGCAACAGCAAAACATACACTGTGTCATTTGAGCAATGTTATTAGTGCTTCACTGTATTGGCAAAGAATTGTTTGCAGTTACATCATGCTGTAGGGCCTCTGTAACTGGCATGTAATTGGTATATGTGAAACAGTAGTAAACACTTAAACCAGCACCTTCCTAATGGACTTAGATCGCATTCAGGTAATTCCCTGAAATTTGCTTTGCTAATGCCAAATTTTTAATGATCAATAATGTATTATATGGACTCCTCCTTCCATAGTAGCAGTTGCTCAGAAGACAACAGCCTTTCTAGGATGACAGAGGACTTGGTGGATACCTAATCAGAATGCTTACCACCAGGGTTTGGCTTCCTGAGGGTGAGGCTGGGCACCTCAAAGTTAAATCTGGGTTGTCATCTTACCAGTTGCACCCAAAGAGCTGTAAGCAGGTGTTCTGGAGCAGAGGGAGTTCCTCACCTCACAGATAAAAGAGCTCATCCCCTTAGCAAAGCATTGTTGCAGCTTCTTCCTATCTTCTAGATAGGGCTAGAAATAAGCCCTCGTTTTGCTGCCTAGACAGTCAGTTTGCAGTCAACAAGTACAATAGGAAGGAGAAGCTTAGAGGTAGTTGGTGAGCTCTCCATGACATAGAATCATAGAATAGTTAGGGTTGGAAAGGACCTTAAGCTCATCCAGTTCCAACCCCCCTGCCATGGGCAGGGACACCTCACACTAAACCATGCCATCCAAGGCTCTGTCCAGCCTGGCCTTGAACACTTGAACACCACCAGTGATGGAGCATTCACAGCTTCTGTGGGCAACCCATTCCAGTGCCTCACCACCCTTACAGTAAAGAATTTCTTCCTCATATCCAAACTTCCCCTGTTTACGTTTGAACCCCTTACCCCTTGTCCTATCACTACAGTCCCTAATGAAGAGTCCCTCCCCAGGCGCTTTGAGCATTTCTCCGTCACCTTGCAGTAATGCTAGTCATTAATTGCATAGTTCGTGAACAATAACAGTTGTTGATCCTGACCTTAAATATCCTCTAGACCATGCATCTGATAGCTTATAAAGATGTAGAAGTAGATAGTGAGGAATAGGTGTTGCAAGCCAAATGCTCCTGGCTTTTTTTTTTTTCCAGCTGGAAAAGAAGTTACTTGAAACATTTTGATGAATCATATGCTGGTCCCGCCTCAAATCATCCAAAAAGGGCCAAAATCAGAGGACTGTTCAGTGCCATCAATTTTAGAGAGCAAACCAGACAGCTTGTGGCTTGTTCTCCCTTTACACAGTAGAAGGGAAGGATTAATGTAGGGGCAAGACAAACCACCACCAACAGATGGTGTTTTTGTTTTGTTACCTAAAAGCTTGGCTAGAATGACTGGTGATTGGCACGTTAGCCTCCTTCTGCCTTCTTACAGCAAGGGAGTTAAAAAAGTAATAGGAATGCAGATTCACTTTAATAAAGGAAAAATAATCAGAGCTAGCAATGCCGAAAGTTATGAGGCTGAAATAAATTATCATTTGCTTGGAGGTGTTTTTTTTTTTTTTTAAATTCTGATCCAGGAATTTCATTAGCACAGGTTCAAATGCTTAATGGAGTCAGTTTTCCATGCCAGCTTACAACAGGAAAATGAACAGATCAGATTCCAAATCCCTGAAGGCTTGGCTTTCTGTGACAGATGCTGACGAATATGAAGAGGGCTTCAGTACTGAATATAGAATTGGGAACTCCTGTCATGTTCAAACCCTATATATGTGGATATACCATAAAAATCTAAACTGATTTTTAACCACTGTACTGGCATCTGGCTCATTACATTTGTAAATAGATGCTCTGCCTTAGAGGTAAGGGCTGAGGCTCTGAATGCCAAGTGCAAACATTTCTGGAAGGTTTTTGTTTTACAAGCAGCTTGCCTGCTTGCATACAAAGGCGAATCTGTTTTACAAGTTACTTTTCCAGAGCAGATGTTCCCAAAGCATTAAACATGTGGTTTACGTAAACTTACAGGTAAGTTACCCAAAAGTGGCTCTTCCGAGGCTGGAGGAGTGACTACAGCTGGATTACAGGGCACCGTTGGGTGTAAAAGCAGGTGGCTTTGGGCAAGCGCGTTCTTACATAGTGTGCCCAGGAGTCAGCAGCACCTGTGTAGTACTTGGGGCACTCTTTTTTGTTTCTTTTGTGAAGTCTCCCCTGAACAATTGCAAACAAAAAGCTGTCTTGCTCCATACGAGAGCAGAACTAATTGTGCTCAATACCTGTAGCTGAGATTATGCTTTCCAAAAGTGATCAGTGCACAACAGTTCTTGCTGTGATGCTGTGACCATGTTTTAAAAATAGCCATGCTCCAGTCTTCTGAGAGCAGTGGCTGGGTCAGTCTTCAGTTTGAAAACTTGACAGGAAGGTGGAAGGTGAAATAGCGCCTTTCAAGACTGCAAATGGAGAAATGCACAAGTAAATAACATACAGTCTGAAAATCCCTCTCTCCTGTACTTAGAGGAGTGAAGTGACCCATGAGCCCAGGGTGCTTTCTCTGCTGGCCACAGAGGCTTCATGTTCACTTTCTTTCTCAACTTCACGAATACCAGTAAAGGCATCAAAGGGTATTGGAGACTGGCTGTTGCTGATTTCACAGCTTCTCTATCAGCAGCAGGCAGTGGACAAGAGCATCCTAGCTAGCAGAGTCCAGTGGTGGTAGTTCACCTGCATATTAAGAGTAGCCTTAACAGTGAAGAGCACTGTGAAGGACAGCAAATTGTTCTCTGCATTCAAGCTAAGTTCTTCTCTTTCATCCACAGTTGGATGCAGAAGCAAGTGACCATCTCAAAGAACTCCAGGTGAAGCTGAACAATGTTTTGGATGAGCTGAGTGCTGTGTTTGGTAACAGGTGAGTATAAAGAGGTCCCTGTCCTTGAAGCATTCCTTTCTTTTGCCTAATCTCATTCAGTCTGCTTCAGAAGAGAAAAGAAACTCCTGTCAACTGCATTATGTTTTTCTTTTTCTCATAAATTCATGGTCTTTCAAATACTAAGACCATCTAAAGAAGTGAGAAATGTTTTATAGAGTCTCTTTCTTTATTGCTTTCTCCAGAAATGTGACATGGGGATCTCTCAACTGTGAAATGTATTTGAATTACATAGAGTAGATTTTTTTCTGTAAGTAGCTCTTGTCAGTAACAGAAGTGCCTGCTTCTTTATTGCTCAGAAAGCAGTTTCCAGCTTAGCGCTTATGGAGCAACATTCCTGTTTAAACGTTGTGCTCTAAGTGTATGAAACAGCTGACTGATTTCTGATTGTTAAATGAATATTGGAATAGAAATGAAACAGGTTTAGAATTTGAAATTGACCTGTTCTGTGTTGCAGTGAATGGTGTTTTGTGATGTTTCAAAGGGAGGAGCTCTTTAAAGTATTGCCAGAGTAATTTATGGCAATTAAGTTTTATTGCAAATCATGTTACCATTTACCTGGGGATAAAAATGTACTTGACTTCATAATAATTTTGTAGTGAACCATGAAAGACATTAATTAAGCAAAATCTAGAAATACAGGGCTCCCAGATGATCTTCAAAAGCAGCCACTTTTCAAGATAAACCCCATTCATTTCAAGTTGTGGTTTATAACAAGATTAATAAAGGCATGAACCGTAGTGTAGCTGAAATGTGGGCAAGAGGAGTAAAGCAAATTGTACCAACTTGGCCTCCTGGAGTCTACAGATTTGCAGTACTTATGACCAGAAAACGCACTGTGGGATTTGTCAGTGTCTATTTGTACTTTAGCACACAGGGCTAAGTAGGGAGATAAGAGAGAAGTGCCCATTACCATGGATGCTATAGCAAGAAATCGAGAGATTCAAACCGTAGCTGAATTGAACTGATAAGGTTCATAATTAGATGGAGGACGAGAGAGAAATCGTAATTAAGGGATGGTTTTTGTTATCTGAAACCTGTCTCCATGGTGCACTGTTAAAAGACAATTAGGGTACAATCTTGACATTTGCAAATATGATTTAAAGAGATTAGTCAGTATCAGCATACATACCAGGGAGTGTTTAGAGAGATGTGCTGGCAAGAGATTTAGCCAGTCAGGAGGCTCAGATGCTTCACTCATTCCATTATAGTAATAGGGAATAAAAAGTGAAGCTGTGGTTTGCTGTATAAGTGGGATCTTCTGAAGGACGTGAATGTGTGTGGGGGGGTAAGACAGATATCCACAGTATTCTGTCCAGAGTCTGTAAGCAGTTGTTCTGCCACACTGTGTGCACCTGAAGCTGCAGATCTTAACTTTTCTTCATCTATGTGAGATAATTGCACCTGCTGAGAAAGCAGCATGTATCTGCAGAGCCTCACCACCCTTGTGCTGAGAGAGATTTATGTCTGGACACAGGAGCTTTTCCTTCTTAAAAGAATATAATGGAGAAAAGGAACCTCGAGATGGTTTATACTGCATACGGTAGCTGCTGTTTTGTTCTTGGTGGCTGTAGGAGTGAAGGAGGGAATTCCTGTGGGAACAGGTAGCAGAAGGCTCTGTCAGACAGCACAGGTGAGGTTGTCTTTTAACTTGCTGCTGCCACGGGCTCCTGTTGAACTCTTCTCTGCGTGAGTTTCTCTTTCAAGTGAATCTGTTGCCACAGTAATGGGTTTATCATTTTTCGCTATTTTGCCTCATGTTAATTTTCATTTTTTAAGTGATTCTGGTTTTTTTTCCATCCACTGGCTGGGGGTTTACAGCATCTTGAAGGAGGGCCCTACAACTGATGCAGTATGTGGGAGAACTGTGGGGTGATATTAACCTGTAACAGAACAGGCACTGTAGCAGTACAGGAAATACTATTGGTACCTGGTACTGTTTTCTTTTATGTGACTTATGCCTCTGGTTAAACTGTCATTGTAGCCACAACTGACTGCTGCAAGCCACTCTCCTCTAGAAGTGCAGAAAGTGGAAGCAGTGTGGGGAGACAGCTCCGGAATTGCTAGCTGGAATTGCTCTGGTGGAAGGCAGGCTAGAAATGAGTAAGAGGGACCATGAGGCTGGAGGTGGCAGTGCAGGAGGGGAGAGAAGTGACTGATTGGATGGAGAAGAGAGGTGAGAGCCACAGGACAGAGGGGTTTGTGCTAGTACCCAGCCCAAGGATGTCCAGGGTGGCTCACACGGCAGAAGTTCTGGCTGCTTATATCAGTCTAAAGCTGACTTACAAACCTGTGTACCTGCCCTTAAATCTTTACCCTAGCTGCTAACACTGACTTCTTTTCCTGATTTCAAACCCCTGTGCTGTTAGTGGACAGCTAAATGTCGCTTATAATCCCTGTTGTTAGTAACTGTTCTTCTAAATGTCAGAGCATTTTCCTTTATTCACTGAGCTGATATGTTGACAGCTGTGCTGATCTAGTCATCATTATTAACCATATATTATTTCATTTTGAATATCCTTTTAGCAGTGCAAGATAGGAAAATAACTGTGCTTTGATGCCTCGTGTGTCACTTCATTACAGTGACACTGCTCATTGCACAGCTGAGCTCCATATCCCATTTTGACACTTTGATACAGCATAGATTGCATGGCAGTGGACTGGTTTCTGTTGGTGCCTGTCTTCAGGCTGTCTCTGTTATTTTAAAGACTTACCTTATGATGGGTCATACCAGATCACTGCCGATGGATTCCTGGGTGCTCAGAGTTGTGCATGCCTTGTGCCTTTATTCCGTATTATACCCATCTTTGTGGTAACACCTTATGTAGAAAGCAAAGGTACAGCAGAGTGGTTTGAGCAAATAAAAGCAGTTTTTCTTGTAAACAGGAAAGGAACATTTGTTTTTGGAGATGAATGAACAAACTCCTCTCAAATGTGATCATGTCTCATGATAGAGATGTTAGGCTGCCTGTGGATGATGGGCATAGGAACTGGATAGCATGCCCTTTGGTAACAAATACAGTAAGGAAATGGGCAGCAAATATGGTGAAGGAAGAGTGTGTGAATGAATGTGTGGTTTATGGACTTGCAGTATTTTACCTTTTGTACTAGAGCTGAGATCTGTGCCACTGATAATCTTGTTTTTGCATCTCTCCTGTCTGTTCAGCTTTCAGACTCGTATTGATGAGTGTGTCAAGCAGATGTCTGATATCCTCTGTCAGGTGAAAGGGACAGGAAATGTTGCTGCTAATGCCAGAAACACAGTTGCACAAGATGCAGATAATGTCCTGAGGCCATTGATGGATTTCCTGGATGGAAAGTAAGGGAGTATTCAAATACATGTTACACATACAGTGCATCGGATTGGGAACAGGAAGGGGGAAGGAAAAATAGTTTCATGTTCTTGAACTGTTCTTGAGATGTCCAGCCTCCAAATTTTCAGGAAGAATTAATGACTTTTCTTCCCATATCTGCCTCTCTCCTAAGACATGGATTACCTCTTCGGCCTTCATTGAGTGTCAGAGCACACTCTGTTCTCCTTTCTCCCTCTGGCAATTACAGCAATCAGCAAAACACACTGCTGATCAGGTAGCAGGAAAGACTGAAATTCTAAATTTACTAGCTATATATTCTTTTCCTACACAAATTGCACAGTATCCTATTAGCAAACTTATTGCAAACCATACTTACACAGTAGATTGTTACACTGCTTGGTATCCCAGTCGTGTATGCATGTTTGTTCTAGTCATACCTGGTGCTATTCTGACTCGAAAATGAGCTTCTGAACTATGTGATGTACATAAGCTTGATCCATTGCTTTAATTAACTGTTGCTATTAACACCACGCAGTATGATTCAGCTGTACAGGGGCTTTTTTTGGCTAACTGCACATAATTCTCATCAGCTAAGCCTTGAACTACAAAGAAAAATAGTTTTTAATCATTGTGGAAGTTAAACTTCTTGCTGATGCAGAGCAATCCTTTATTTTGAAAATGGTGGACAGCAATTTTCATAATAAATGGTGCAAGAGATGCAAAGCTTTATGGGTTTAAAATACAGTTTCTTTTGTTGCTGTTTGTTTGTATTGATTGTCCTGTCTTTCTTTTGGGTCACTGTGTAGGATATGACTGTCTGCAGCAATCATTACATCTAGAGCTTTTCATTTGATCATTTTCCATGCATTCCCTCATAAATCCAGGGAAACCACCTTCCTTTGTATCACTGGGAACTTGATATGCTGCAGACCTTTCATCTAGCTGTGGAGATTACATTCTGATTACATTAATTACATTCTGATGTTCTGATTACAATAATCTGAGCTTGGATTATTTTCTTTCCTGCTATGCATAAGGAGAGTCTTTTTAGATGTTTCCTGCATCCTGCCCACATAGCCTTGTCCCTATTCAGCTTTGTTAATTTGCTGTCTAACCAGTTACGGGAAGAAGGGAAACCTGGGAGAAGACGTTTCACCATGCAGAAGAGTCTGCTATCGCCTGTGCACTACTGCTGGCTGCAGAGTTCCTATTTTGTAGCATTCCCAGTGTGATCAGTAAATGCCAAAATCTAACAGTAATTTCAAAGAAGAATCTAACATTTCTTGGCCTTTTTGATAATCTGTACAGTAACAAAGGAGGAATAGCTAAAGAGATAAAGCAGAACTTCTTCATGTAAAAAAACTTGGATAAACGTATGGCAGGTGATTGGTGGTGGATATAATTGGCACAAAATACAGAGAAGTCCAAGAAATACTTCAAGGTGGTTATAGAAGTGAAAGATTGGGAGATTTCAGCAGCGGTCAGAAGCTGTGCAAGAACTTTGGCCTAGCAGTCTGGGAAGTATTAATTTAAGTATTCGACAAAAATCATAATAAGCCCTTCAATTTAAACCCTATTGTTCTATATTTGTTTGTATTTTTTCCCTATATATGCAGTAAACCCAATACATCAGGAAGTATCTTGTTAAAGGGAACTAGTTTAATGGTACGTGCTCTTATGGGGCATATTCCCAACCACCATAACTTTGTGATGCCTTCTGTAATCCCAGGCCAATAAATAGAAATTATTGGGATCATAAATGCCATTAATTCCTATTAGCCAGACATCTTCAGTGAAAACAAGGTGCACTTTATGAGGGAAGATTTTTACCCTTAAAACAGTCATTATGATGAACTGCTTTGGATGGAGCGCTGATTCTCCCATACACATCTCCTGTTCCCTGTAAATTGCATTCCTTGAGCTTGTTTGGTTCTTTCTCTCTCCCTGCAGCCTGACACTGTTCGCAACTGTGTGTGAAAAGACAGTATTGAAGAGGGTGCTGAAAGAGCTCTGGAGGGTAGTAATGAATACCATGGAGAAGCTGATTGTGCTGCCTCCTCTGACAGATCATACGGTAAAGCATTTTCTCCATCCTGACTCATAGCAGAAAGTGTTGCCATTGCCTGTGTAACTCATCTCCTTGTCGTAATGAGTCATCTGTCCAGGTAGATTGCCTGCATGTAGCCCACTCAAGGATGGAAAAATATGTCTGTAACCTGGTGAAGAAAGAGAGCAGCTCTATTTATAGTAGGTTTGCAAAATAGCATACTAAAAAAACCCCAACAATTAAAAATCCGTGATCCAAAAGGAGTTGCCATCAAGTATATTAAACCACATTGATTAGGGATTTGCAATCCTTTAAAGAGAGCTGTATATGTGGGATTATTGGGCAGTTAGTGTTGTCCTCATGCCATTAGATTAACACCTGTAAACACATTTTCCTGATTACTGTCATCTGTTCAAGTGTCTCTCTGTAAAGAAGTGGTTGATTTAGGCTTGCTTTTTAATGACCAACCTCCCATTTTGCCCCCCAGAAGGCTTCAACATCAGTATGGGCTGGCATGATTTCAGTGTCTCTTATGGTGGGGAATTGGAAGCATGTCCAGATAGCTGGCCTTCAAAAGCAGTCTTTTATATAATTGTTCAGCTGTGTGGATGTGCTGAATGAAAGTGTGTTATGAATGTAGCAATGCTTTTAACAATGGAAGATTAACTCTTCCCCAATTTTGAGAAACCATAGAAACTGTTTAAATGTTACTCATGCATGCCCAGCTGCTCTGTGGAATGACACAGTTGGAGGCAGTGTGAAGTTTGGGCTATAGCCTCAACCTCATTATTTGGAGGTGATCCAGAATTTCTGTTTGTCGGCGTGTTGGAGTAAACTTTTGGTCTGTGGCTAACTTATACTGATGGTGTTTTTTTCCCCAGGACTGGGTTGAACGATAGCCTTTTCACTATTCAGTAGTTGCCTGCATATTTTGAGTGGACTTCTTGGGTTGCAGTGTCTAGAGAATTGAAGCAAACCTGCATCTTGCACTAGGTGTTTCTTGTTCTGAGAGGGAAAGCCTTTGCCTCTGGGCTTGATACTGGCAGCTTTAAACAAAGTGCTGAGATGCAGTGTGCTGTTGTACCTACTAAGCATAAAATTAGCATGAGGTGTAATTTGCTAAAGACTGCTTGCTCTGAGCTCGGATTTGGAGTAATCATTTCTGCTTGCCTTTTTGATTTATAAAGAAGAAAAAAAATCTAAATTTAAGAGGATGAAATTTCTTTTTCTCAGTTGAATTGTTGTAAAAAGGAGTCTTTTAGGACAGGTGATAAAATCATCATGTAAGAGCAGCATTAACATGTCCCCTTCAGAATTGAGGCACTGAGATCAAGGACCTGGGAGAGAACTAGGGAGGAGCTGCCTGAGCTTTATATGTGCTAGTTTTGAATTTTAAAGGCAGAGTGGGAGACTGATTCAGCGCTTGCATCATGAAGAAGGCAGTAACTGTGATCAGCCAATTCTTCTATCTGCAGGACGTTGTTATAAGCCACTTTGATTTTTATGTGTTTTTCTTTAACAAAGTGTCTTTGTTCCCATCACTTCAGTTTCAAAATGAGAAGCAGTTTTTGTGTAATGAAGTGCATCCTCAGCTGTCTGAAATAATGAAGAATACTCATAGCTGGATTTTCAGCTGTCTAATCAATTGTATCTTAGTGAGGAGGTTGAGCAAGTCCAGACTGGAAGAGTTTTTGGAAAGGTGTTTGTGAACAATGCAATGATTAAGCTGGCCTTGTCTGCAGTCCTTCAGCAGTGTACCTGTGGTGAGGCGCTTGATGGGCTACAAGAGCAGAGCTACTTCTGCTGGGATGTAGTGATTTATCCTGTCACCTCCAGATTTTCATCATCCTTAGCAGTGAAGGGTGTCAGGGCAAGACAATGCAAAACTCAGGGCTGTCAGTGTTCTGAGCACATCAGACTCAGAAGGAGCCCCAAGCACTGTAACTCACTCCCAGCCCTCAGCAATAGAAACCCTAGTGTTGCCTCTCCATGACTGAAGGACACTGAATGGCAGTTTTCCTCCTAGAACTCCTCTGCAGGCCTGAAGTAGTAGGGGATATTCGTAGTAGGAGACATTCCCTTTTATGGAATATTTGCTTTACTTTCTGTAGAACTGATAGAGGTGCAAAAGCATTTTTCATGGTGGTTGTGGAAAGCATACTTGGGTAGAGGGTTCCTGACACTCTGCAGTGTGTCTCACTTGTTGCCCTGACTACCTGAGCTGCAGGTCCCTTAATGTCTTTCAGATGAGGCTTCTCCTCTCTGAGCATTGACTCCTGTGGGTTGTGAGATTAGGAGCAACATAATCTCCAGTAGCTCACTGAGCAGTTCACACACATAGTTTTAAGTAAAGATCAACATTTAGTTAAACACTCTCTGTCTTGGGTGAGTGGAAATGCAAACACAGCCCTCTGGGAATCCTTATTTTGGGGTTCTGTGCAAAACACTCTGGGGTATTATTGGATTAGTCACGCATTTCTTTCTCCTTTGCTGCTTAGGACAAAACTGTAGCATGCCATCAGTGGCTAGTTTGGTCAGTGAAGGGTTGCTAAATTTACAGAGAGATGATTCCTCTGGAGCCTCTGCTTTATATATCTCACTTAGTACACTGCAGCCATTCACGTGAGGCTCCATTTGTGGTTGCTCCTGCTGTGTTTTTTTTCTGCTTGTCAGACTTCCCTTTGCTAAATGAGAGTGTGGTCCAAGATAAGAAAATTTTCTTAAAGCTGAGGGCAGATTTCACACATGGATTCCAAATTAGCTGTTCTTCAGGCTCATCTGCAAGCAGCACCACTGCAGACCTATTCTGTGCTTGTGGAGAGGTGGCTTTAAGAGGTTTTCTGAAACCTTTCCTAACTTGCATTAGTTTAAATGAAGCCTCCCGCTTGCGCTAGCTAGGAGCAGGAAAGTCTAAGACTGCCTTTGTGATGAGGAGAAAAAGCTTTCTTATCCTTAAATGAGATGATGATTTGTGAGCTGCACATGTGCCCAGGTCTCTGTACTGACAGGTAATTAGTTCCCTTATTTCATCCCCACTTTTAAGCCTATTTCCTCTGAGTTTAAGGCAGAGTTGTCAGCAGCTAAAAACCAGTCTTAATTCTTAATGGGTGGTAGTGAACATTGCCTAATGATAAAGTTTTTTAAATGAACTTAAATGCTGCTTATAAACGGACACATCTCCTTGTTGTTGAATGCAGGAATTAAAAACATTTGGGAAAGGAATGTACCAGATGAAAGTAGGTTGAATTGGTATGTCTCAGTATGTACTCAGCCTGAGTAATAGTATGATTTCCAAAAAGGACTGGATTTCAAAAGACTTGCAAGCAGGATTCTGTTTCCTAAGTTTGTCTGCTGAGCAATAGGACAGTTAAGCTGTGAGAGTTTGAGCCTCTTGGAATACAAACCAGTGTAGCTCTGTTGGGTTTTAGCAATTAGTCAGCTGACAATCCTTCTCTAAACGCTTTCCCTGAGAGGGAAAAACCAGACTAGTAACAAGGAATCTGAAATCTCCGTGCTGTGGAGTACAGGTGTCTTTCATGTTTCCAAATTTTAGGAAGGTGAAAGTAATTTTATGGGAAGAACCAGGAAAAGCAGAATTGATGTCTATCCCCTTTTCAGCTATGTTTGCCTCAGAGTGAGGAAGAAGCAATTTATAATAAGGACTGCTTTTTTCCTTGTATTCTACCCTTGAAGTTTGAATCAATTCTGTTGTGGGCAGCTTTTCTCAAAACTAACTGGTATTTAAGTTTAGTTGTTTTAACTCCCTAGGGGTGCACCTTTAAATAAATGTTGTCTGTGGAGCTTTGTGATATGTTTTCTATGAATAAATAATTTTTTTTTTGAGGTGGTATAGAATCTTGTTTGCAAAAATGCCATTTGGCAGAGGGAGAATCTGTCCAGATTTTCATTAGACGTTACGAGCACTGATGACAAACTCAGTAAAAGAATAAAATAATTTCTCCTTGCAAACACATTGACAGAGTTTGGCACTGGTTGATGAGGATTTTCTTAGTAGGGCAAGAAGTGAGTAGTAGTTATGAGCAGCTTTGTTCCTTGAAGTATATCAAGTCACTGGGTATTGCTCAGTGTTACCCACCTGCCCTCCTTAGAAGCCTGCAGCAGGGAGAGTATGTGCCTAGGCTGGTTAATGTTGTTCAAATGTATATTAAAGAAAGGTATCCAATGAACCATGAAAATTCTGTATAAGGTAAGTTAATGTTAGCGTGTTTTGAGACTACTCACTTTTTCCAAATTCAGGTTATAAAAAATGTTTGGGATTTTTTTTTTTTTTTTGTCTTCTGCTTGGTCAACAGGCATGAAAACCTGAATTTTAAGACCCGTAAGTCAAACTTTGTAATCAGTCATACAGAACAGCAGGCGCTGTGTTTGGTGTGGGCCACAGTGAAATCTGTGTTCATCCTGTCAAGCAGTCATCTTAAACCTCTCTTGCTGGAAATACAGAGAATTTTGTATTCTCTCAGTTTACAGAGTTGTACTCTTTAGTGCTACCCATTGGGTACTGGCAACAAGGGAAGCTGCCAGTCTTATTTCATAAGCTTTCCTTTATGGGTGCATTGTCCTTGCTTGCACTTCTTTTTCTACCCCCCCACCCCCCAAGAGTTGTGACTTTAGTCAATTATCAAGAGTTTCTATTTAGGTACAAAGTCAATAACGTTCGTTCTGTATTGATTTGTATTCAACAAACATAAAAGTCCGAGGAACAGTGAGGTTATGGTTACAGATTGAGCAAATCAAGAGATTGTCTGTGATTTCAGGTCACAGAGTCTTTTAATTTGAAGAAATTTCTGAAGCTGGAAAAACTAAAGAAAAAGTATCTCATCTAAAAATTCACTTCTGGATTGCTATTGTAATGGGCAGAGGGTGTCCAGTGTCTCTAGAGTGGCTCTCAGTCATTGCAGTGTTAGGTCTGTAAACTGCTTGCCTACTTTCCTTCTGTGAAAGGGTGCCTGCTGCCTCTAGGAGCAGGTATAAAGACAGTTTTTGCTGAGGGGAACCCATCAATATGGCTGATGTTAACTTTAATCCTAGGGGAATAAGAAGAATCATTTCAGCAATGATCTTTGCGCTTGAACCCAATTCCCTCTCCTGTACAAATGCATGTATGGGTGGCTCCTGCTGCACAGAGTACTGACTTAAAAGGCAGCAAGTAAACAAACACTGACGAAGACAGCAAAAAAGTGCCTGAGCAAAGTGACATAGGCAGGGGCAAAGAACAATGTATTAGTTCTGGGTTTACATCTTTCTTCATTGCAGTTTCAGGAATTTTGGTGTCAGGAGTAGTTACAACAGTTGTGGTTAAGTGGGATGGTGAAAGGCCATTGAGAAGGGATGGTAAAGGACAGGGAAGGAGGGCTGTGGAAAGGAAAACCGTTTTTGCTGGAGGCCTTTGGGGAAATGTGGTCCTCAGTCCTCATGAAGCCAGTACTACCCAAGTAAGATGAGCTTCATCTTCTCCCAAATGTTTTCCTGAGCAAGAAGACCCTACTGGAAAGTGCCACCAGCAGTGTCTGTCTCTGGAAGCTTATTTCAGGTGTTTACTTGAGACATCCTATAGGCACTTCTGAACTGACACTTGTGGTGACATTGACATGTACTTTTAGTGCTAGCCCCTAGTGACCAATTACAGTGGGGAGAGCCAAAGACCGTCCTTGAGAGCTCAGTGCTCCTGACATACTGAAGGGTTTCCTGAGACAGATAATGGGGGAGAGATTTAATTGGAGAAGAGGGTCACCAGTAGCTTTGTCTTTGTCCTAAGACCAAGTCCAGATTTAGTTCCCAGATTCATTCCCTAGAGGTGCACCTGCAATAAGAGCTGTCTGCAGAGCTCTGATATATTTTCCAGGAATAAGCAACTTTTTCTGGGGAAGTATAGCATCTGACTAACCTGAGAAGACTGAAGTGGAGTGGAAAGTTTCATGATATGATATGATAGGTGCAGAATTTATAGCCAGAATTGCAGTAGGTTGGGGTTTTATACCAAATACAGTAATAGGCAGTGGTGTAAAAATCTATTGTGCTAGAGTGTGAGTGACTTGAAGCAAGATTTCTCATCGCTGGGGTTTATCTCTCCTTTTTGTTTCTTCTTTGGTCATACAGCATCAGGAAGCCACAGTGGGGGAAGGAGAGCCATTGGCCAAACTTCACATGTAAAGGCAATGCTGTAGTATTCTTCACTGGACTTTGTTTGCCTCCCAGTTTTGTTTCTGGTCTCATGTATGCTTACTCTCACCCCAGTGGTTGGGCTCTACTTCTGTGGAGATATTGTTGTCACTTGTGTGATTTTTTGCTTTGGCAGTCTTAAGCTGTCTTCATGTTTATGTAGACTTGAAATCCGAAGAAGCACTTGGAGACGAAGCCAGCACACTGACTTCACCCCTTGCCTGAGCCTTCCATTTGAAGGCACATCCTGTGTAAATGGGTGGCTGCTGTAAGCAAGGGTGAGCCAGTTAGCATGGCATTGTGCACCAAAATAGCACTTGATGTGGTATCCACAGAAATTCCAGGTTTTATATTGGGTAATAAGCTGGCAAGGAGTTGAGTTGCAACTGGCCTTGGGGTGGTTACATAAAGTTCTAGCTATGAACTGACTTGACTTGCTCAAAGGAAAAACATGCAAAGCTTGTTTATGATCTTTTTCTCACCCTCCTTTCTTTTCTAACTTCTTGCAATCATAGGGCACACAGTTGATTTTCAGTGCTGCTAAGGAATTGGGACACTTGTCAAAGCTGAAGGTATTGTTCTGCATGGCTTGTGTTAATGTCCGTGTTTGTAAGCATGGAAATGTAGTAGTGTGTAGCATGTCCTGTGCTTCCAGTGGTTTGTTGCTGAATGCAGTCATAGAGAAATGCTTTTAAATGCATTACATGTGCATTTAAATGCATTCTGCTAACATTAATATTGTGTTAAACTGTTAAATTTTATTGTGAGTTTAATTATCCAAGTCATTTCTTCTGTAGCTACAGTATTTGGTATATATCAATTTAAAATGAAGAAGACAGAGTTTGTAGAATCATAGAACAGTTGGGGTTGGAAGGGACTGTAAAGCCCATCAAGTTCCAGCCCCCTTCCACAGGCAGGGACACCTTCCACTAGAGCAGGTTGTTCCAAACGCCATCCAGCCTGGCCATGAACACTTAATGTCAAGTTACCTGGCCGGTTCCTCTGCATCTCCATGTAGAAGATGAAAGGGAGTCCCTTATGTGATCCCAGTAATGAGAAATTGGTCAGAAACATGACTGTGCTAGCTATTAATGAATTATTTGAACTGTTACAAAAATAGCTGTTGCTTATGGCAGAGAGCCCATATCTGTAAATTCCTTCTGCGTGGGCTGTCTTTGCAGGCAAGCTGGCAATTAGCATGAAGGCTATGTTGATGTGTTCTGACAATGCATGATGTGACGGTGCATGACATGAGCATTACTAAGTGCACACCACCTCATCTAATCTAATCAAGCATTAAGTCATTGGTCACAACGGGAATGGTATGAAAATCTTACAACACCTTACAACATTCAGATTGCACTGTGTTGAGATCTGACTTGCGCTACACAGCAGGTATTGTGCAAGACAAGCACTAAATCTGAAGTGTCACAGTGCACAAACTGCAAAGTGCTGCAAAGAAGACAGAACTGAATGTGAGCTCTGTCTCAGAGTGTGGTCAGGGAAATCTTCCCACAGCAAAGGGCATTCTCCAAAGTGATTAGTGCAATTTCAAAATGCATTCATCTTCTGCCATAATTAATTTTTTTGTCTTGTGCACTTATTGCAGCTGTCTGTATAGGACTTCTTATTTCCCTTGCCCAGCAGCCATACATCACATGCATGTTTATGAGCCAGGACAGTGCATAACTCATTTTAGTGCTTATTAGCAATCCTAGTAAGTGATCTAGACATGCAGGTGTGTCATTAGGTGCACTCAGAATCATTTTCTCCAGCATTTTGAGGCTGTTACATAGCAGTTAACACTGACATGAGGCAAACCTTCGAGTATGGTTCCCCAGGGGAATAGCTGTCACTTGTGCTGGGGATGGCCCCATGTAGTCCCACTGCCAGGCTGTCCTAACTGGTGACTCCCAAGGATTTCACTACCTCCACCACTTCCTGTGCTTGCAGTGTTTCCTGTTGCTTTCATGGAAGGAATAGGGAGCAAGGAGCTGTGCATCCAGCCTGGGAGAGTGGGAGCTGGACCACAGCCTCCCTTTTCCTGCAAATACCTGCATCCCCTTTCAAAAAAAATCAGCAGGAATCCAGCATTTGGGGAAAGAGAGCCATCCCTGCCTTCTGTGTGAACACCTCATGTCAAAGGGAGAAAGCTCTGAATTTGCTCCCTTTCTCCTAGGTTACAAGCACAATTTTGTGCACAGATCACAAGTTCCTGTGGCTTGCTTGCGTTCTTGGGCATAGCCAGTGACGTTCACTGTTATCTTTTACTTCTAACGAATGTTCTCATTACTGGAATTTCTTAACATGTAAAAAGTGCCTTTTGCCAGGAACAAGCTGGAAGCTTTGCAGGCTTCCATTTGCTCTGGTCATGAAGGCCATCCCACAGCAGCAGCTTGTCTTCAGTTACTATAAAGCTCAGCAAAGCTCAGCTTCAATAACTCTGGACTACATTATTAGAAATGCATGTAATCATGCAACTCAGGCAAGCCCTGGTGTGTGTTCAAGCCTTTCTTTGCATAACTACATATAGGACTGCAGCAGCACAGGTACACACAATTTTATATGTGGCAAGAGAGCCACAAAGAGTGTGAAAACATTACCACATGAATTTTATAGGCATTTAGTTCAGACAGATGGTGTGAACTAATATTGCATCCAAAAAATTTCCAGAAGAGTAAAGGTGTTCCAAGAGTTTAAATTGTTTGGGTCTGTATAAGCATTGTGTATATATATAAAAACTGTATTTCTTTATTTATCCTTTTGTTTTCGTAGGCACATACAAGCAAAGAGGGAAGGGATGAGTCAATGGCTCTGCAGAACCCTCCCTATGTGTGTTTTGCAGTTCCACTGAAAGCCTGGGAAAATTATGGGATGGATTTTAAGCTTTCTTTGTCTTAAGTAGAACAGGGGGAACAGAACTGTTGTGAATCAGGTAACTCAGATGAAAAACTGAGACTGATAGGCCCAACAAGGACAGGCTCTTGTCCTGATGATGAATCAATTTCACAGTGTATTTTAAAGCTCTCAGAAACCCCACCATAAACCTGGCACCTTGGTGCCACATACCTGCCTCCCATTTATTATCAGACTCCTTCTGCTTGGTTTGGTTAATAGCCAGCTGCTGGAGCAAGGAGCAGCAGCCTCCTCTCCCTTCCACTGCCTCGGGGTAAGCTCTGAGCACGGAGGTTTTGAGAGTACCTGTTAAGGACACAGGGATGAGTCTGAGACACCAGGAAAAGATGTTTTAATTTTTATGGATTTTTACTACTTCTGCTAGAAGTTGCATAATTATTTGACATAAATATTTGTGATTTGCTCCTGACAGCCAATTGGGGAAGTGCAGGGTTTGGGCAGTCCTTTCTAAGAACAGCCTGGGATTTGGCGAGGACAAATACGAGCGGAATGACAGTTGTGGGCTCCTCTGTGTAGGTGCAAGCATTACCAGTCCAGTCACTGAGTTATTTTTGCATAATATGTTGAACTATATGGCACTCAAAAGCTCTCTTAGAAAGCCTTGACGTGTTGCTGTGCATTGAGAGCATCGGCACTGGGTGGTGTGCCACTCAAAGTGGAGCTGAATGAGTTCCGTAGGTGTTTAAAGAGAAAAATGCTGACCACCTGGTTTCTATCACATTGTGGGCAATCTGGCAGGCAGACCTAGAAAGTAATTTCAGCAGACATAAAAGTCACTCTGCCTTGGGGGCACAGCTACCCTGTCTAAATTGGTCTCTCCTATGAACCTGGCCTTGGACTTTGACTCTTTGGCTGACTGTGCACTTAATCTGGCTGTCAGACAGAGAAAAGAATGTTTCACCCTCTGTGTACTCAAGTGTGAAGCCACATCATCTTCAATTGAATAACTCCCAGCTCACAAAGAAGAGGAAGGTGAGCTATTGCTCCCCTAAGGACAGCTTGTTGCAGTAGAAGAATCATTGCAGCTTACAGAGTACTCTGCCTTTGCACATAGGTCCCCAGACCAGAAGAATCCTGTGTGTGGGAAGGAGGCAGGTTGAGGCATGTCTCTACTATTCAAGAAAGCATGGTGCGAACTTGTCTGAGTTACTGCTGACTTGAGAGACATCTTCTGTACACTTTAAAGCATCACTGTGAAGAGGTGCTAGCTAGATGTCTGTCAGAAGGATGGCAAATGCGTAGCACTGAACCTAGACTGCAGTGAGACCCGTCTCCATCAGACAGGAGATGGATCAAGGTGGATAATGAATGGGAACAGCAACAGGCAATGTGAAGAAGCACCAGGCAGCCAGATAGCTAGCAGGTTTATCAGCATAGAAAGTGCGCTTGATGACACATACAGGCATGCTATACTCACAACAAGTTAGTAGACGTGTTTCCTGGAAAGTGTCTCGTATCAGAGGCCATGACATGTTTAAAGTAGGGATAAGTAGCCTTTGCCTGATTTGTCTGCATCGTTTTCATGAACACTTCAGCACTCGGGCTGCAGTCAGCTGGCCTGACCCTCCAGCAGCTCACACAGAATTTGGGTTTGTGCAGAGCTTTTGACTTACTGAAATGTGCCTGTTCTCCCTGAGACCTAGACTGAGCATCAAAGAGAGAGAGCTCAGTGACAAATCAAAGGATGGCACATACTTGTGGTCAGGCAGGAGGCTGATAGGGATATTCTTTCGCTGTGAGGAAAGGAATTCCTTGCCAAGGGATTCCTAGCTCTTTCCTATTAGAGATGGTGGCTCTTAATGGGAAAAACTTTTAGCAAAGGGGTTTTCTAGAACATGCTGCTTGGGGTTTTTTTTCTTCCTCTACACCAATGATATATTACTTACCCTTTGCAGGTGAAAGAATTTAGAAAACATAACAGCTTTGCCCAATATCTGGTTCTGAGAATTTGTTGATTTAAGTGGTATTTTAAGAGTTTTGTTGCAGCTGCTCTAGAGTGACAGGATACAGGCAAACTCCTATTTGGGTTTTCTGAGAGACAAAATTATTTTAAATTGCTACTTACCTCTGTTTGGTTCTTTATTTCACTCTTCTGTACCTGCAAGAAACCGAGAAAGTGGGTTTATTTTCAAGGTAAGTCATAATGAATGATTCTGAGAAACTCAATCAAGCGTTCCTTAAACAGCTGAGTTAATGCCACAGCATGAATCTAAAGAGTGATGATACTGAGGGCTTTTTTTGCTTTAGTCTCTGTTAACATGCTCATGTCAAATATAATGGTTGTTCACAGGATCATATGGTGAGAGAAGAAACGAGAAGTCTCACTCCAAAGCAGTGTGCTGTTTTGGATCTGGCACTGGATACAATCAAAGTAAGTGATTCCCTTTCTGTCTCAGTCATTCCCTTCTCCATCCCCAAATATTATTTGGGAGGATAGTGCCTGTGCCAGTTCGAGAGAGGGCTGGAGTTTGTTGCTGCTGTTACAGAGACAGAGGCTCTAAGTGAGTGATACTGCTGTGTTTGTGTGCACCTGTGTAGACTCAGGTGATTGGCATACTTGGAGTCAGCATATTTATATAGTGCTTTGGAAGAGGAAAGCCATGAGTCATAGGTATCAGTTGGTCTAAGAGCTAGGTTTCCGGTACAGAATCTGTTTTGTGAACTTTTTCCAGCTCTTTCCCATCCACACACACAAGTAGCGTGTAAATGCTGGTTGCTGGTTGCAGTTTGTCCTCATTTTCTACCTGTTTCTTTTTACTCTAAGCAATATTTCCATGCTGGTGGGAACGGACTGAAGAAAACCTTCTTGGAGAAGAGTCCAGACCTGCAGTCACTTAGATATGCTCTCTCTCTCTACACTCAGACCACGGACACTCTCATCAAAACCTTTGTCCAGACTCAGACAGCTCAGGGTAAGGCTCTTTTGTGGTGTTGGCAAAGTTGAATGGAGCTATCTGCTGTGTTTGTAATTACTCTGTCTTGTACTGCCAGTTTGTAGAGTGCTTTTGGCAGTAACATTTCTGGAAACATGACAGTTCAAAGCTTTTGAAACTCAGAAGAAGTGGAGGAGAAAGGGGTTATTTCCCACTCAGCTACATTTTGAGAGAGCAGAAATTTATGAAGCATAGGGCCTGGAGTGTTTTTGGTCCTTTTTTTCTGCAAATCCTCACTTAACAGTCACGTTTCATGAATTAATGTGGGTGGGTGACTGAAGTGGAATTTGAAGTTACTGTACTGAGGCTTACACAGTGGTGTAAGAAACCATTTCAGCAAGACACCACCACAGAAACTAGTTGGTGCTTGTGTCACAGGCCTTCTGCCAGCAGCCTGTGTAGTCCTGATTGACAGGGATGTGATGAGTCACAGAGCTACATGCTGCCTGTAAATGGAAAAGTCTCGTAGGAGAGCAACGAAAGCACTATTTTTCTGCAGCCAGTACAGGATGTGTGTGAGCTAGATGATTGCAAATCACCACAGCATACTAATAAGCTGCTGGGTTGGGTCACTGGAGTTCTTTGTTAGCCCTCTGAGAAGCCATGAGAATAGTGCTATTTCATTGACCTGCAAGGGGGAAACAGTTAATTGTCTCTGTGTTTCATTGCTTTCATGTAAACATCTTGAGATAGTTGTACAGAATAATTTGGTCCCATCAGCAAGGGACAATCAGTGGCTGACTGAATCTCACTTGTTTCAAGAAGAGACGACAGAATCCATTAAAGTTGAGATCAAAACTGAAATTGATATTTTAGGTTTTCAGGGCGTTTAAATACAAGCTTTGGCATTGGACTGCTACATCCCAGCAGCAAAATCATTCAGCTCTGTGGGGGTGTCTTTTTACCATCTTTTTCCTTGGGGTACTTTTTCCTTCAGTCCTTCCAAGCCTGTGAGGCCTGTTGACCCCACAAACTGTACTAACTGTGTCAGCATACTGTCACACTGATCCCTAAATCAAGGGGAAAGCACTTCCAAGACAACACAATTTTCCCTCATGTGCAAATGAGACTCCTTGATACTGTCATTCCCCAGCCAGTGGAGAAACCACTGAGAGTTCTTGAGCAAAACAAGGTTTGTTTTTAAAGTTAAAAATTTGAGTGCAGTTCTGAGGGACTGAATCATCCCTGTGTTTAGCAGCACAATATATTCTTGCTTAGGCTGAAACATACATTGCACTGAAACATTGAACTTAAAGAGTCAGTACCTGCATTTAAGAGTGGTCCTCTAGCTGTGTCCCAGCAGAGCAACGATGACATCCAGTGGCCAGACATGTCAAAGACTGCCACATCTACAGGGGACTCCAGGGACTTTGCTGTTGCCATTAGAGCTACACTTTTTAACAGGAAACTTGCGTAAGCAGTGTGTTTTCAATCTTTGCTGCTCTACAGTGAATGTTCCCCATTATACAGCCAGACCATAAATTAAAGCTAGGTTTGTATGTGGATCCTATTATGTTGTTGTGATGACCCAAGATGATATAAGGACATGTGCAGCACTGCTGTTCTACATGCCATCCTACAGTCAGGAGTGTTTAAAATTAGAGGAAGAAGTCGCTTTATTGAAGCTGAAAAGTGGAAAATTCAAAGCTGGTATAAGAAAGCAGCTTTATGCAATGCGTTATTTGACTCTAAAACCCGACATAAAGGTAATTGAACATGAGCTAAGAGCAACAGGAATATACAGGGTTGCCACAGAAGTGTGTCAGGTTGTAGGGTTGGTTTGGTTTACTTGTTTTGGTTTTGGTTTCTTTAAACTTAGAATGGGTGAAGCTCTAGCTTTAGGACACAAGATGCACTCATTGCAAGGTCATCTGCTGTATCTTGTAGCTGACTGAGGCCATCTTTTTGTGGCTGATCTGAGTCACTTTAGAAGACAGATTATGGATCTGAGCCAGTCCAGATCACCATCTTCTATGTTAGTAGCTTGAGAGTTTTGGACCCTGTTTAGGGAACAGAAGACTTCGGCTGCGCCACCTTATCTCTATAGGGTCAGTGATGGAACATGTCTGAGAAAGGCATGACTTGCTCCTGGGGTTGAGGCTGCACACACTTCCTTAGTAGCCCCACTTGGCAGATTGGTTTGGAGATCTGCACATGGGTTTGAGGAAAAGAAGGGACTAGTATTTACGCTGACATGTGTTTACCAGAGCTCTCTGACAGATGAGATTTGAATAAGTCAAGCCTTTCACAAGCATATGGGGGACTGCATGTGGAAATATTTAAATGCTGACTGTTTGCTTCTCTGACTTCACCGCTCAGTGGCTGCCCCTTCCAGTCTGTGAGGTAGCTATTGCCCTCCCTTCCTTACTGAGCAGGATTCTATAGCACTATGCTATTAAATGTTTGCTCTGCAAAGTTGGGTCAGGGCTTGTGGTTCAGTTATGCCAGCACACATTCTGTTCTTGTTTTAAGGCAGACAATCCCTTACTTGTAGACAACCTTGCTCTCCAAAGCCTGTGTTGGTGTTGAAGATCTAAAAGGATATTTTGTCTATTAAGAGCAAAAGTATTTGTCTTTTATTTGTTTAAGTGGCAACACTAATTGGATTATAATTCATACTCTTCTCTCTCTGTCCTGCTCACTTCTTGCCCTTTGAATTCATGTCTCAGTGCATGATGGGAAAGGTATTAGATTTACCGCTAATGAAGACGTTCTTCCAGATAAGGGTATGTTCAAGACTAATGTTGTTGCCCTAACAACATTACCCAACTGCCTTGCTTTTGAAGTCATCCTGCCCATGCTCAGAAACCTTTTCCAGAGACCCATTCCCCATAGCTCCCTGTAGAAGTGAACCTTCACCAAATGCTTGCATCCCACAGACAGAGGCACAGATTGCACTATCTAGAAGTCTGTACCTTGCCTGAGAGCCTGTTCCCAAGCTTGAGATTTATTCATGGGATATGAAAGCTGTCTTGAAAATGGACTGTTTTCTGAGAGATGCTATGGACTTGTTCCCCTACCCTTTACCATGGGCTGTGTAATGCTGTTTCAAATCTTAGACTTGCATGCATATAGTCTGCTGAGACAGCCTACTGTAACACATGGCCATGTCTGATATGCACTCAAAGTTATGGCCAAGCTTGAACCATCTGGCTTGAAGAGGGGGGTAACTAAAAGTCTGGGTGCTCAGGACAGCCCTAAAAAAAATAAGCCGCCTTGTGTTTCATCTCTCAATCTGTTTTTTGCTGTCCAAAGTCTTTCTGTTATCTTAGGTGAAATACATCTATAACCCATTGCACGAGCTCAGTTCTGCAGTTTCACCTTCCAGTATTGTAATACCAGTGGGACCTCCATGCCAAGATTTAAATCAGTTTGTCACTGAATGTGCAAGCATGTGTATGCATGCAGTTGTACAATCTCAGAATGTTTTTCACTGGCCATCTACAAGGAGTTTTTTTGTCTCTGAGCATTTCAATTAATAGAACAAGATTTCTGTATGAAAAGACAAGAATGAAAGTAGAAAAAAATATCTATATTTTTACTCCCTCAAAGGTAATGCAGCGATTCCACTGTCAGTGCTCTGAAGCATCAGTGTCTCCCTTATAACCTCTTAATTACATCCTTAGTGTAATTAAGACCTGAGTGTTTGACAGCTGGTATTTCTGCAGATGTAGCCTGATAAAGTTGTTATATGCTGTTGATAACCTTGTCTGTTCGCATGGAAAATGCCAACAGTGTGACAGACCTACACCATCAGGTGGGTCAGGTCACTAATTAAGCTTTCCAGTTTCAAAGCTCTGTGCTTATATACAGAAAAGAGGGAACACTGCTCTTCTAAGCAGGGAGAAAACAGTACAAATATTAGTCTAGAGGCTGTGGTACTCGGGTCAAGAATAAGAATCTACCCTAAGATAATAATTTGAGGCTCTGTTTTGGTTGCTCGGATCCTTGTGTATTAATGTGACTTTCACTGCCTGCAGTTCCATGCCATGTAATGCTCTTCAAAGAATTACACAGATTAGCTCTCAACTTTTTGTTTTTCAAATGACTGATTTTGCTGCCTTTCACAAGGATGTTCTTTTGAAAGGTGACTTATTAGATCTGTCTAATCAAAATGTTTATTTAATTTTATCCTTCAAGCTCCTTCAAACGCACCAATTCTTTCACTTAATAATATGTCTCAGCCTCAAAATTGAAAAAATAACTTTGCTGTTAGTAGGTACTCAGTTACCCTGTAGGTATCCCAATTACAACATCATTGCTAACCTGAGGTCAGATAGTTATTGAAGAGAAAGCAAAATCAATCACACTATCTTATTATCAAAGCTTAATTTTCATTTTGCAAAGCCATCTTCTGTAATTTACATGACACCTTGACTTTCCTATGCAGAAAAAATGTCATTTCCACATATTGCTTGATAATTATGATAAAAAGTTAAAAGGTTGAAAATATTGTGATACACAATTTGTAAGGTTCGTGAACTCTTCCCTCCATTACAACAAGCTATCTTTTCCTCTGCGAACCTACATCTTATTTTCTCCTTGGCTTATTGATGAAGAGAAATAAATATGGAAGTTCTGAGTGCTTCTCTCTCCTCTTTTTTTGTGTGCAACAGTGAAGGGGTTTTCGTTAACCTCCAAGGGGAAGTAGATCGGCAGTCAGGGCAACAACTTGTAGCTGATGTACAGCATGTAAAAAGGTTCCTGGAAGGTGAAACTGCACAATAGCTCCATATAAATCTCTAATGTCTTTGTCTTTTTTTCCCAAACTTCCTCTCTGGTGTATTTTTTTGTTTTGTTGGTTTTTTTCCATCCTCCCTTCTCCCTCGAGTGGACAGGAATGCCAATGCCCACCACTGGAATGCCTGCATGTACACACAATAGCTTGGTGGGAAACTCTGAAAAATCCTTGCTGTCTATGAGGGTCCTTCATTGAGCTTTAGATCATTTCAGTTCTGTTAAAATTCTTACTAGTATTCCCAACAGGATATGATCTTCATGGTAGAGTGCAAAAAGTGCTGGTGTTTACGTGTGTTGGGCATGCAAGCCTGATGTTATCTTGCATTAATGATAACTTATCAGTGTAGACTGAAAAGCTGACTATGGAGGGTGTGCTGTGAAAACACTATTATTGTCTTGCTGAGGCCATAAACCAGAGATGGGTGCCCATAAATGTTAATCCGTGTGTGCACAGGAGGTGTCAATTTTCTTCTAACAGGCTCTGGTGTCGATGATCCTGTGGGGGAAGTGTCTATACAGATCGACCTGTATACCCACCCTGGAACTGGTGAACACAAGGTCACAGTGAAAGGTATGGCAAGGCGTGTGCTCAGGCTCTGTGAGTGTACTGGAGAAAATCTCCAGTTGGCAGTGGTTGTATTTCTGTGTTAGCTCATGGGAAGTGAATCCAGAATGCTTTTTTCTGTTTTGTATCAGGAACATTGAGAGAAACAGCAAATGATCTTGTCCAGCCAGTGACAGACCAATGTACTGTCCTGTTGTTTACTGGCAGTGATGTATGAAGTAAACAAAAATCAGATGATGCCTGTCACCAGGCGCCACAGTTTAGCCTGTGCTGCAGAGAACAGGACAGCAGGACAGGCTGATGTTGTGAAACTGCTCAGTGTAAACCAGGAGATCACAGAGCCAGTAAGAGTTCAGAAGTTCCTCTTCCATCCTGAAGGCCATGTTGGTCCCTGAAGAGCTGCTCTGAAAATAACCCAAGCAGTGATTCATCCCAGGCTTCCTCTTCCTCCTTCATCTCCTTTGCTTGGATACAGCATATTTAACTACTTCAGTTTCCTCCAAAGATTTATATAAATAGCTCTTCAGGCCTCTATTCTGGTTAAATCTACACTGCACTGTAAAACCTGATTTTCAGAGCCATTTCCTATGCTTCAGTCTGTTCCCTGCAGTGACCTGAGAGAGTGGATGAGAGCTTGAAAAGCTAATAATTCTGGGTTCTGGGACCACTCACAGCTCATGGGCTTTTTCTTACCTGCAGTCTCATTTTCCTTTTCAACACAGACTTTACTATTGTCTGCCAAAATGTCCACCACCACCTTTTTTTTCTCATTCCATATGTAATGTAGACCTTAGCACTGAACTGGCAGGGCAGCCTGCCCAGAGCTGTGGGAATACCTGTTTTTTTTGGCTATTTTCTAAACTATGCATATGGCACAAGCAGAGCGCTGTCCCAAGCATTTAATGCCCATCATGGAACTTAAATTAGAGCAAAAAAGTGTATCTTCGTATTACAAAATGGTCCTGCTCACATGTGTCAGGCTGCTGGTATGCTTTGAGTTGGACTTTGTCCTCTGAAACAAGAAATTAGAAGCAGACTGGAAAGGTGTCCAGAGCAATAGGAACAAATGGGTATTTACTGTAAACCAGGTTGTGACTCTCTTTTCCAGTTGTGGCAGCCAATGACCTGAAGTGGCAGACATCTGGCATGTTCCGTCCGTTCGTGGAAATCACCATGATTGGGCCCCAACAGAGTGACAAGAAGAGGAAGTTCACAACCAAGTCAAAGAGCAACAACTGGGCTCCCAAGTACAATGAAACCTTTCACTTGTAAGTGTGAAAAACAGCTTGAGGATCTGACACACCAAGTGCAGGTGCAGAGGGCAGAGAAGGTTTTCCAAAGTCTATAGACAGCCCTCTTGGGGCCCAAAAGAATACATGAACCAGTAGCTTGGCCAGTCTTCAGTGATTTGGCCGGAAATGTGGGTAGGATGCTGAGATCTGTTTTGTATCAGCAGCATCCTCTGCCTGCCTTCTGGAGCGCACTGCATGATCTATGAACCTCCTTTACTGTGCTCCATCATTTTAATGAACTTTTATTAGTAAGAGTTGAGGCTAAAAGTTCATTATATATTTTTAGTTCTTTCAATATTAATGTGTGCTTTTGTCCCAACTTGACCTGTGGGACATGCTTTCTGAACTTGTTTCCCGGGAACAAGTGCTTCAGCCCTTGGAACTGGTAGTAAGTTGCGCTGCTAAAATTGCAGTACCTCTCAACATGGAGTATTGAACTCTGTTTATTTGACTTTCATTATTACAAAGGCACCTTTGTTCTTAGAATTATCAACAAAGGGAACTGCAGAGTAATGCTGTGCATTAAGAGTGAGAGGAAAAGAGATGAACAGCAGAAGACTGTAAACATCTCGGGGGAGAGGGAAGAAGGACCATACATATAATTTTTCTTTGACAGGCTTCCTCTAAGAGAAGGGATTTTTGTTACCCTTTTAAAATTATTCTTTCAATTTTAGAAACATCAGAGGGGTTTGGGGATGTATTTTTATTAGCTTTTGCTTTAATGGAAGGTTCTGAATTTTTAACAAAGACTTCATCTAATTAAAATATTAATTATTGAAATGAAGCAATCCTTAACAGAAGCAAAAATGTTTAAAGTCATCTGAGTTGAAAATCTATTAGCATGGCTTTAATGTTCTCTGCTCCTCTTATTTCACAGTTTAACACACGCACATACAAAGGCAACTTGACAAGGCTTCATTTTTTCTTCTTAACTAGACAGGTTGTCTGTGCCAGCTGTAAACCAACAAAAATGCCCATATAATGCATTCTCTTTTTACTTCTCCCGCTCTGACCAGGGTTTTCTCTATAAAGTAGTTTTCTGTGGCTCATCAAAGCTCTCTAGCCAGCTGCTGACACCTTTATTTTGCAGAGTAATTTATACATTCTGAGAAACTGTAAGTAAACTTGTGTGTGTTTTTCAGCATATTGGGAAATGAAGATGGTCCTGATGCTTATGAGCTCCAAGTCTGTGTGAAAGACTACTGCTTTGCTCGGGAGGACCGGGTACTGGGGATAGCAGTGATGCAGCTCAGAGACATAGCAGACAAGGGAAGCTGCGCTTGCTGGTGCCCCCTGGGGCGCAGGATTCACATGGATGAGACTGGACTTACGATCCTGAGGATTCTCTCTCAAAGAACCAATGATGAAGTTGCCAGAGAATTTGTAAAGTTGAAATCTGAGTCGCGCTCCACAGAGGAAGGCACCTGAGCGTAGCTGTGTAATATTCCCTTTTCTCTTCTGCCTTGTGCCAATATGTGCAAGTGTTCAACAATTCTCTTTTATTAATCACAAAAGTTTCTTTCTTGTTGTCTTTGTCAGCTCTGATAGCGCACGCGTGCTGTACAGGAAACAAACCCATCAGTCTGATGTGAGTTATTTATTTTTTAGTAGCTGGGTTAAGACACCATAGAGAATGAGACAGTCTCTTGTTATTTAAGATGCGAATTCTGCTTTGCGTATATAAATTATTTTATATTGGAGGCTGGGTATGCTGGGTTTTGTTGATATGCAGCACTGTGATTTTATCCTCTGAAGTTGGCAGATGCTGAAAAGGTTCTACTTAATCACACTATGATACAAACACACAACTGTGTGGAAATTGGGAGAAGGAGAATGATTTGGGGCTTTGGCAAATCACAGTTATCTCTCATTGAATTTGTGTACTGTGGAGCTGCCAGTGAATGTTCTGGCACAGATTATACCAATGTCCCGATGTGATACACAGACACCTCAACGTCTGCTTACAAAATAAGTTGCAAATTGCTCTGAAGATGCACACCAGATGAATATGACCATGGATGTGCTGCTGTGAGCATGGGTGAGATCACTTGGAAAAGTGCAGAGGGGCCTAAGATCTCATAGCCAAAAGCTGCAAAGACAATACAAGCAGGAGCAGACTGCAGCTGCCCTGCTATTGTAATTAGATTGTGTGTCTCGGAGAATATAAATCCCCATGTGCTGCTGGGAAATCTGCACCACCACGGGGTTGCTGTAAGCTGCTGAACTCCGCAAGTCACACTTTGGCTACCGTGACAAACACGGTAAAGAAGGGAACGACATCAGAGCCATGACAAATAGCATGGCTGCTCTATACTTTTTCTGCTTAGATACTCTTCCATTAGTTATTTGACATAGGGTTGGATAATTTAATACTTGCAGGCTTTCTGTAGCATTTTGTTACCTGTAGTAGCTGAGACCATTCCTCACTATGAACCCAGAAAGGATGACTTGCTTGGGAGAGATCAGCACATCTCCCCTCTGCAAGCCCTCAGTCTGGAGTGCTGGTCAAAGAGCAGCAGGTCCTTTTGGTTTATCTTGAAGTCTCTGTTGGCCATGCTGCCGTTGGTCTGTTCTGTTTGTCATTAATCTGTGTTTTAACTATACCATTGAAAATATTTTTGCACTGTCTTAAAGAAGCATCCTGGTTTTGTTTTCTTGCAAAACAAAACACTGTCCTGAGCAAAGTGATAGCAGGGAGGTCAGAATTTCTGACTGAAAATTCAGAAGCAGGAAGGTCTGGAGAAGTGATTGCATCTGAGGTATGTTTGTTAGAGAGTTCCTATTGTTTTGGGGATACTTTGGGGATATATTTTTGCTATTTCCAGCTGCCCTTGTGCTCTGGAAAGGGCAGCTGGAACAAGCCAGTCCTTGCCCGTGAAGTACTGTAATACTGTCAATAAATTTAAGGACTGTGTATTGAATGACCTTTTTTCTTTTTTTTTTTTTTTTCTATTTTCTCTGACACTTGTACAGCTGTGTAACTCCTATTTCATGGGCCTGCTCATAGAGCTCTGAGATGGCACATCTGCTTTGTTGTTGTCCACGGTGTGTTATAATAGTGCTCTTCAAAACTCCATGCTATGTGTCATGATTCTGAATCATTGTACGTGCCATTGTTATGAGAACTGTTAGTAGTCTTTAATAAAGTCTTTTAGCAGCATTTGGAGTCATCTGTTGAAGTGTAACTGTAATTGAGTTTGCTAAATCACATAGGGTGGTATTGCTACTGCATCTTTGCAAATTACTCTTGTTTAGTACCTAGGTATTTCTGTGGTGCTGTAGATGCCCAGCAAAGGGTCTGAGTCATAAAATTCCCCCTCCTCCATGGTCACTCCATCTTTGACATCTTTCCCTGAAGTTCTTGGCTTTTGATAACATGCTGAGACATTACAGAAGGGCATAAAAAATAACTTACTTCGTTTTCTTCTGCTGTCTAGCCTGTAAGTCGAGTTCCCTCTATGCTCAAGTAGCCTCCTGAAGGTGTTGAGTGGAAAGACTCAGGCAGGCAGTGGGATATCTGTAAAGTAGAATGCTTTACAGATAGCATGTGAAGAAAAACAATTATGTATCAAACTTGACTTGTGGCTTTCCATCTGATATGAGCATTAATAATCTGTAAATGGTATTGACAAGAGATGAGAGAATAAACCTTCTTGATGTCAAGTAAACTACTCCCCTCCTCATTTTTTGGGATTGCTGCCAATTTCCAGCAGAAAGTCTCAAATAACTCAGAGACTCCTATTCCATGATAGTGCAGGTGTCTGAACTTCTGTGATCTGAGACAGCTTTTTTTCCTTAGGTAACATGCTTAGCAACACAGTCCCTCGGGAGGCAGTCCTGATGGGCAGAGGAGTCCGGAAAGGCTGACCACTCTTCAAGAAGGAAATCTCCATCCTTATCAGATGCGGGGGTTACAGTGACAAAGGATGAGGAAAAACCTGAGGTACCTGATGCCTTCTTTGCCTCTAACAATAAGGTCAGGGTACCAAGCCATCTGAGCTGAAAGACAGGGATAGGGAGCGGAATGAAGCCCCCGAAACCCAAGGGGAAATGTTCAGTGACCTGCTACACTGCATAGATACATACAAGCTATAGGGCTGGATGGGATCCACCGAAGGGTATTGAGGGAGCTGGTGGATGTGCTCACCAAGCCGCTTTCCATCATGTATCAGCAGCCCTGGCTAACTGGGGAGGTGCCAGTTGAGCGGAGGTTAGCAGATCACCACCAAGTCAGGTGGGAGCATTGATCTGCCGGAGGGTAGGAAGGCTCTGAGGAGGGGTCTGGACAGGCTGGATCCATGGGCTGTGGCCAAAGGGATGAGGTGCAACGAGTGCTGGTCCTGCACTTGAGCCACAACAAGCCCATGCAATGCTCCAGGGTTGGGGCAGAGTGGCTGGAAACTGCTCATGGTAAAGGACCTGGGGGTGCTGATTGACAGAGCTGAACCTGAACAGCTTGTGCTCAGGCAGCCGAGAAGGCCAACAGCATCCTGGTCTGAATCAGCAATAGTGTGGCGGCAGGGACAGGGCAGTGAACATCCCCCTGCACTGGGCACTGGTGAGGATGCACCTCGAACCCTGTGCTCAGTGCTGGGACCCTCACTACAAGAGAGACATTGAGGTGCTGCAGTGGGTCCAGAGAAGGGCAGTGGAGCTGGTGAAGGGCCTGGAGCACAAATGTGATGGGAAAAGGCTAAGGGACCTGGGGGGTTTAGTCTGGAGAAGAGAAGGCTCAGGGGGGACCTTCTGTCTCTACAGCTGCCTGAAAGGAGGTTGTAGTGAGGTGGGGCTGGCCTCTTATCCCAGGTAACAAGTGATGGGACAAGAGAAAACAGCCTCAAGTTGTGCTGGAGGGTGGTTAGGTTGGGTACTAGGAACAATTTATTCACAGAAAGGGTGCTCAGGTATTCGAACAGACTGCCCAGGGCAGGGGTGAAGTCACTGTCCCTGAAAATATTTAAAGACCTGTAGATGTGGCACTTAAGGGCACGGTTTAGTGGTGGCTTTGGCAGTGGTTGGATTTCATGATCCTAAAGATCTTTCCAATCTAATTTATTCTAATGCAAGTAACTCAGCTAACTCCCAGTCCAGTCTGTAGCTGTATTTCTGTTTCTGGGATCCTCATAGGGAAGTTACTGAATTTGGTGGCATATCCCGCATGACGTGTTGTTTAAAGCCCCACTTCAGTACCAAGCTAGATGATACACAGGTTTCCAATTCATCGTTATGCCTGCTTGGAGTGGAGAGAAGCTGCTGAAAAGCTGTTCACAGCACAAGCACCATCTGTAACCATGGGGAAGAGCAGGGCAGGAGGTCTGGCTGTTATTGGCAGAGCCAGGAACCCAAGGCTCCTGAGTGTGCTGCTTATCCACCAGTCTAGAGCTTCTCCTGCAAATGAAGTTTGTGAGCTTCTTAATCACTGGATCAATTTCCATAAGTGTTGCTTAGTAACATGTTTGTCTACCAGTGTCTGCCCATCTCGCCTCATTTTTTCGGTTTACACTCATTGTGATGCTTTCAGACTTTGTTTTCTGCCTGATAAATCTTTCAGTCTCAAGCTACAAATGCTCAGGCTGTTTCTTATACATGTGACAACACTGTGTGTGCATATGATGATCTTCACTCTATCTGAACACTCCTCAAAATGACAGCTGGATATAGGATATACACTGGGTGTATCAAATGTACATATACATGTATAATAATAAATATATTAAGTGAAGAAATAGATTACTCAGTTTGTAAATACATATATGTTGGTGTGCCTGGGGTGGGAATGGCTATCCTGAATTGGAAAAGGTTGTTCTAAGAACATGGTGTTAAAGATGGCAAGCAAGGAGTGGTGTAAGTGGCCTGCTGTGCCATCCAGGAGTCATCTGCATCCAGGAGAGTGGCGAGAGATGAGCTGGATGCTGGAGACAGGTGGGTGAATTCTGCTGATGGTCTGTCCTTGCCTGGGGGTTTCTGCAGGGTTGGTGAAAACAGCAAAGCGGTTTCAGACCATCTTGTGCAAATCTTGCCTCAAAGAGTCATTACACGAAGCTGTCCAGAAGAGGGTAAGAACAAGGTAAACTATTGATGCTTCCTGCGGATGCACTTTGTGGTGCTGGGAATTTTCCTGACTCCGTGGTTTCTCTTTAGTAAGTCGTAAGTTATCCTTCTCCTATCCCACCTTGAGTGCCTTTTTGGAGGGGGTTCATAAGATTTTGCATGGAGACCTATCTTATTTTGTTTTGAACCTGGTTGCAACTAATTTGACTTGTTGCCCTCTAGTCTTCTGTTCTTTCTTGGGCAATAGCGATACTGTCATATTCCACCTTAGTCAGTGCTCTTTGAGGCTGCAGTGTCCAAGTTTATTTATTTACCCCAAACCTTTGATAATCTTTGCTCTTCTCTGAGCATTTTCCATTTATATGGATAATTTCTGGGCTCTGAGGACCAGAACAGCATCCAGTGTTCAAAATGAGGACCAACTTTAAGGAGGAAGCCTTTTGAAGGTAGCAGTTTGCTCCTGATCTTAAGAGTAATACTCAGTAGTTCAGTAGAAGTTTCCAGGCTGCTAGTGGAAGACACTGTGAGGATGCTGGAAGAGCAGCCATAATGCTAGACCTCCTAGCTAACAGGGAGACCTTTTGTAGGAACTCAAAAAGGGAAGTTCAGGTTACTGCAACTTGGAAAGTCGGTGTTCTCAGGGAGAACCCAGGAAAGAATGAAAAGCTACCTTCTGAGATTGGATGGGTGGTAGAAAACTGCTAACAATTCTTTTATTTCTAGCCTTTATTTGAAAACATGAGGTAATATTCTAAAAATAGGCTTTGGACTGAACAAAGGATTTGGGGAATTCCCTTCTAAGGCTGTGACCAACACAGGGCTGTGACACCATCAGAAAAATGCATTGGAGAAGTGAGATAGCAGGACTCAAAAGGGTTGACGTGTGCTTGTGGGCACGTGGTGAAGATACAAGGGCCTTATGGTAAAGGATGGGTGTGTGATGGGAGAGAGCAAAGACCCAAGGGCAGAGTAGGGAGGGTGGTTTATCAGTTTTCCTGGAAGAGATTAGTCAGTTGATGAATGGAGACAATAAGACAGGAAGGAGAATGGCAGGGTTTGGGGAGTGACCAGGGCAGGCTGAGGAGGCAGCTGGGCACTTCAGGCATGGAATTCAGTTTCCCTGCTTCTGGGCAGCAGCAGGGAGGGAGGAGGCAGTGGAGAAGGGCAGACTCCTCATGTCATTTCCTTCAGACGCGTCATCTTCCTCCTTTTCTGCCCTTATGCTCTCACTTCCTCCGCTCTAGGGAAAACTGTGGACACAGGTCTGCGAACGTGCGCAATATGACTAAGGAGGCTGGCAGTATTCTCTAGTGATTGGTGGAATATACACTGTGGGGTTTAGCCCTCCATAGGGGTTGTGCTATAGGCCCCCAAGTTCCTCTTTTATACCAGGAGTGTGGACACTGGAGGATTTCTTTCAGGACCTCAGTGCTTTGAGACTTCCCTTCTCAGTTACTGCCTGTGATTTATGGTCAGTGCAGAAGTACTTGTTCTTGCACCATGTTGTTGTTTATCCTGATGAAGGCTCTTCAGTAGTTCCTGATGCTTGGATAACACTGTCATCTACACTAATTTTTGTTCTGCTAAAACAGACAAGAGCAATGTGTCTGCTTGTAAGCAGTGCTTTTCATTTCCAGTCATATGTGCATAATTTCTCTGTTTATGCTCTAATATGCAGCCTTTCTAGCATCACTTTTCCCTAGCTTTAAGAACTCACTACCAGTCCCTGCCTTTCTGGGTGTCTCATATTTCTCAGCCCATTTCCATTATGTCACCTCACAGTCCTTCTATAACCCCATTCTCCTCCCATTTCAGCAAGAGTTTCCTTCTGATGTTATATGCAATGGGTTTTTTTGAGTCCACCTCAGTCTGAGCTGCCTGATTTGTCCCTAGATTTAGGTTTGGCCAGCAACAGCCTGTGAGAGCCTCAGCTGGTTCCCAAATGGCATTGAATGCCTCTTACTTTCATGCATTTAGTCCCGCCAGCAGCCACTGCTCCCAGGTCATCTCAGAAGCAATAGAGACAGCTTACAGAAAAGTACAACTTTGATAAGATAGAGCTGGGGCATAGTTTATGAGCCAGGGTCAAGTTGGACCTTCACATTCTAGCTTTGCCAAACCCATGGTGGCTTTTGTCTCACTTTCCATCCTTCCTTTTATTATTCTTTCCTTTGAGACTTCTCCCAGAGCCTTGCCTGCCATTCACACAGCTTAACAGTTGGAAGTCACTTGGATATGTAACACATTTTGCACATTATTCTGCAGAAAAATAACCTCCACATCCACAGATTAAGTGACCCTTGCAGCCAAGCCTTCAGTTCGACATTTTGGAGTTGAAATGTAGCGTGGAAGTGGTCCTTCCCTTGGGATCAGAGGAGTTCGAGCACTGTGAACTTTCCATGACCATACTGCAGTACTTTCTGCTTCAGACTGGTTTTTTTCCTATGGGCAGTCCCTCTGAGGTCAAGTGCTTTTGTGGGATATTTTTCACCTGCCTGTCCTTGACCACCTTCTTCCTGAAAAAGAACATACGGCGGAAGGGACCCTAGGGTCCCTTTGAAGAAGCCTGTTCCTCAGTCACCCATGACCACAAGACAGGCTTTAAACCCTGTAGAGTCCCTAGGGCACCTGCTCTGCTTCCCCTCCGGACAGAACACTAAGGGAATCCTTTAGCTTCATATCCAGCAAACTCAAAATCTCAAGAAACCATGAGAGAGCAAACCAGAACCACAGCGCTGCAACCACCTTAGCACATTCTTCACTCCCAAATGTGCCCATCGAATATAGGCAGAAGAATAGGAGGTGAACTGTGCCTCTCTAATCCCAGACCAAGGTGACGTCTGTCAGTCTGACCCTAGGGCCTCTGTATCCACAATCCTGCTTAATGCTGAGCTAAAACCAGAGCATGAAATGCTTGAGCTGATTGCTTAGCACTTGTGCATTAAAAAATACAGTGAAAATCAGGACAGTGTTGTAATAGGAAAGAAGAGTGATAGTTTCTGGCAGCCTACAGGTGACATGCAGGATATGTGGCACTGTCTATTTCAGTAGAATAAAATACTAAGTGATAAATAATGCAAACATACTGAAAGTTCAAGGGATATCAGGTAAGATTCAGGACATTTGGAGGCTAAAGCTTTTATTTGGAGATACTCATCTCACCCTCAGTCACCGCATGATGTCAGGCCTGGAGTGCTCATCACAAACTGTGGCAAAGACTTCTTCCAGTCCAACAGTGTTTTCACTTTGAGATCAAAGTATTAGCCTCAAGTTCTACCATGACAAAGTACATAGTGTTCTGTGCTCTCAATATGTGTGCCTAAAAGAACTTCTGTATTTTCTCTGCCCCCTTGTCATGGTTAACTCAGATGAGCTTTAACCAATTCTCACTTATTCTTACTTGGCTTCTCATATATGTGGGGTTTTTTGATGTTTCAGAAGTTGTCTTTACATTTAAAATCCAAATAGCTATTCATGGGACACCAGTGGTTTTATGAGTTGCTCTTTTTAGTATTTTTGTTGCTTATTGGAAGCAAACCCAGAAAAACAGCTGCTTTTATCATCTTTGTAACTGCACTGACAAAACCTGTCAGTTGTCACATCTAGTAGTGCCTTCATTAGTGGAAGCTGTTTGCCAATTGCTGAGATGTGAGATTCCTCTAATGACAGCTGTCAACCAAAAGGATTTCCATTTATTGGCTGCAATTCAGATAATGTGAGAATACCAACCCTGAGGTATGGCCTATGGGGACATACATTTATGTTATGTGAAGTTCACAAACAAAGAAGCACTCAGAGGCATATTTTAACTTTTCTCCCCTCTCCTCCTTTCCTGGGATGCTTTTTGCCAAGACTCCTTCTTGTAACCCGCTAGTGTTTGGCGAACATAAGCCTTGACTGTCAGCATCTTCAGAAGCAGGAATCATAGTTTACTGTGATTACCTGCTTTCTAATCACAGCTTGATGTGCAGAGAGGTGTATCCCTTTGGCAGCTGTGAGCAGTGATGGAGTCAAAAAGCCTTGTTTAATTCAAGTTGCCACTAAACATGGTCAGTTTATGCTTCTCTGGAGCACAGCAGCTTGTCAGGCTGCAGAACCTTATTTGGAATTATTTTCATGCACCTGGAATCAAGCCTAGGTCAGGTCATCTGCTTCATCAAAGGAGGAAGTTTCTGACAATGACCATCACGGATGCAATAAACCCATACAATAGCAACCCAGGTTTTCTCTCAAAGCTTGGCAGCAGCAGTAGGTTATTCCCTTGGGAGGAGGGGGTGGAATTTTGAAGACACAAATACCTCTTGTGTTTCAGGGATAGTTTTGAAGCATTTTTCAATGAAACCCCTAACCCTAACCCTCAGCTGCCACATGCTGCAGATGAGAAGCCTTTGAGGCATTTTCCTATTTGTCTCCCTCTTCCCTATTGGAACTGGCAAAACATCGTCCAGCAGAACTTGGAGACCACATTCAGTGATGTCTGTGAAGCTGTTGTAATACAGCTAATTTCTCCCAATCACCCTTCCTTTAATCTGATAGCACCACAAGAGCAATCCTTACACATTTTTCTGCAGGGGGAGCTTGTAGTCCACCCTAGGCACTGGTACCAGAAAAAACAACTGGGGAACATCTGGTTGTTTCAGCTGGAATCCAGATTAACTAAATTCCTGCCATTACTCCCCAGATGAAGGAGGCTACAAAGGCTTCAGTCGCCTGGTAAGTGTTGCGTACTATCAAATCCATTATCTAAAAGTGACAATTTATGAAGGAAATGAAAGAAAAACTTTTGCCAGAAGAAGTTATGTTTCACAGATTTATAGGCCAGTGACATATTTTCTCTTTGGGATCACTCTTGCAAAAGGAGAAACAGGAGGGTGACACCTCCAGGGTGACAAGCCAAACCCCTTCCACTCTTCAGCTCAGGAGCCCACACATTAAACCTGGTTCCTACATTTCTGTGCCAGCAGAAGCAGGGATTTCCATGGTTGTAACCCATGCTTCCCAGCAATTACCTGATGATTGGCATGATGTCATTTTGGTGATCTCCCCCTCAGTTTCCTTTGGGCCCTTCCATGATAAAATTTGCATCTCTAAGTAATAAATGACCCTTCATCTTCATAGAAGCAGTGATGCCAGCAAATGCTTTTCTCCACTAAAAATAACAGCAAGCAATATGGAAGGGGATACGTTTTGCCTGGGAAGTCCTTTTTTTACTTTGTCCTTGATGAGTCATTTACTGGCTTTCTCTTGTATTTCATGTATCATTTATTGTCCAGACAAGGTGAGTTGTGCCTTTGTCTGCGTTCAACCTTTTCTTCTTCTGTGTTCAATCCTTTGCTTCTGCCGTTGAGAAAACCCGCAGGATTCACCTGTGTCATGTGGAGTAACTCTGGCAATCAGGCATTTTGCTGAAATCTGAAGATTTTTAGCTCATGTGCACAAGATTTGAACTGAAGTGAAGTAGAGGAGGGGGACAAGAAGGGAACATGGCATGAGGGTACCCCACTGATCATTTGCTTGCACAGTGTGGGATGATGAGATGGGAGATAAAAAAACATGTTTTGTTCCTCAGCGTTGATACTGCTCAGCCTCCAGTGTCTGTCTGGTGCCATCTTCAAACCAGTAATAGCTCAGCCTTGGTAATAATTCACGTCTGTTCTGCAGAACACCATTCTTACAATATAATGAGCATCAGTAAAACAAGTGCTAATGCTGTAGCCAATTTTGTCCATGCTGTGGGCTTCATCTGAGTCATGCAATGTGGCTTTAAAAGACTGACAGAAAAGCATGACTTGGCAGAAAACTTGCCTGGCTTGAGTTTTGAAAGCAATCCTCTCAAGCATTTGAAAGCTATCAACTTCTGTGACAGAAGAGCCCACAAGTTCCCTCATAGTTTACCACCCCACCATCTGCCCAATTCACTACAAACTATTACAGCCTTTTCCTATATGCCACCAAAGCGGTTATGACTGCAGTGTATGTTAAATCCACAGGATCAGAGCCAAGAAAAGACCACTAGATCATTTTACCTGATCTACTGCATTGCCTAGACCACAGTGGGTCACCCAGTTCACTCCGCATTGAACTCAGTGGCTTTGGATGTGTCTGTTACCTCCCCCAGAAAGATATTCTTCATCTTTCTGCCAAAACATTCAGAAATGGAGATCAGGTCTTGCTCTGTTGGTTAATGCGTGTGAAGTGTTTATATTCCTAATGCTTATTGGTTTGAGGTTTCCAGGCAGCAGTTCTTACTTTATTACACACTTGTGATAGGAGGTCAGGTGTTCAGAGCAAGAGAAGAAAAGAGGTTTGACAGACGCTTTCTAGCTGCAGGTTTACCAGAAAAGCATTAGTTGTTGAAATGAACCCACATGGACTAAATCAGCTCAGAATTAGATCCAGAACAAAGAAGGAACATATGTCACATAACAAATCATTGACAGATTGTATGCTTCAGTACTTCAGATGTGCCCTGGAAGGATCAGGCAGTACCCCCCATCTCCATCCCACTGAACAGCTAGTTAGAAATAAGCTGAAACAAAGTATGTTTTACTTTCTCCCACCTTTCCTGTGAACCACCAGAGGTTGAACTAGTCCTTCCTCCACAGGTTAGGGGTAGCACAAAGCTTCCTTTTTCCTAAATGTCTGGATGGTTCATCTTGCTCAAATGCTTGAGGTCATACTGGTTATATCTTTGTCCCAAGGAAAGCTTTCTCAGTGAAAGGACCTTTCCTGCTGGACGCCTTTCAGTTAATCCTGTTACCTGCTTGTGGTAAATAGTCCTGAGGGCTGAGATATTTTTGCCAGTCAGTGGTTTTGGCTCTTGACACTTTCTCTTCTGTACCTAGCCAGTTCCTTGGAGCACCTAATCTGACTACATAGTTCTGTAGAATACAAACTGTCAGTAGAAATAGGTTTTTTTCCCATATTAAAAAGAAAAAAAGCAAAACCCAAAACCCTCTGAATCTTCAGGAATTTCTTTCTATGTGACTAATATTGCAAGTAATGAAGAAAATACAATATGTAGTTCTAGCACAATCAAGAAAAGAACATGGTTAATTTACCTTTGTAACAGGAGCAGTGCTGGAGAACTTGAGTTGCTTTTTGGTCAGGTTTCTTAGCCAGACTACACAGGTCTCTAGAGGCCCTTATGGCTCTGTAGCCCCACATGTTTGTCATTTGCATGGAGCGGGTGTTTTGCTTCTTCATAATGAACCATTTTTCAGAAGTATAAACAGTGGAGAACACTGATGCAGGGTGTTTGGTATGAGGATAAAATTATTTTCTTGTCAAATGGTGTGAAATACAGCATAGCAGCACAGCAGATTTCCCACATACCCACCGCATCAGCGTGCTTGAGCCCTGGTCTGCATGTTGAGCTTCAGCCAGGACTAACATCTCCTTCACCACTTGCTTAAGGTCCAGCTTCTGTTAGGATCTTACCTTGGATTGGTGATACTGCGCAATCTGGCGCTGGGCAGAAATAGAGGGATGAGATCCTGCAAGTACCGTGGTATTGTTGGCTTGATGCCACCCCAACAACAGCGTTCTCCCTGCCAGGTTAGTTGTATTGTGGGGTTTTTGGAGCTAGGGCTAGCAGGAATATTGCTCCAGTATATCACAATGAATCCATTCATAGGAAACTCGGAATAAAGGTTTATGAGACATGATAGAAATCGTAAGAAATCAGGATTGTCTGGCAAAAATACTTGAAGTGGGATTGTAGAGCATGACAGTGTCTGTAAGGTCATTATTAAAATAGCATTAAGGTTGGATAATGCCTCTTTGCTTTGGTTATTTTTCATGCTGTTGGGCAACCTGACTTTTCTTCTTTACCAGTGCATGCAATGATGGCGTGGGCTGTGCAATGACAGCGTGTGTCCTTGTGTTGACTGCTCAGCAACAAATCAATCACCTAAGCTGAAGGCATATACGGAACAGCAGCTCCCACAGCACAGTCCCAGCTGCACCCCAGGTACATGCAATGGTGTGTGTGAAAGACCCCATCTTCCTCCTGTTATCCAGATCAATGACTTGTTCCAGGTGTGCCATGCAACCGTCTGGAGTGTCCCCAAGGAGAAACACCATTTGCTCAAGTTTTCCTCCCATTAGAAAGAAGGGCATGACACCTGGTGGTAAGAGATTACATGTAAGGACAAGGCCCAGCAGTGTAGGAACTGGTGTGCAGCCATGGTTTATGCTTGGAGCCTTGGAAAGAGTTGCAGGTCACCCATTTAGGTATCATCTTTGTGAACTGATCACTGCAGTTAAATTAGGTAAGGAGAATCCAAGCCCTCAAAATACTGTCCATGTTTCAGCAAGGCCTAAGCACCATGTCCATGGGATTGCAGGAGAGCACTGACTTAGTCATGGGCTTGCCTAACACTTCAGGTAGGTGTTTCAAAGTGAAATGTGTACTCATGTGTCTATGTGTCTCAAGCAGAAGCCAATATCTGATGGGTTGTATTTCATACTGCAACTCCTGCAAGGAAAACCGAAGCTCTCACAAGTGTATTTCTCCTTCGATATAGAATCACAGAATCATAGAATAGTTCGGGTTGGAAAGGACCTTAAGATCATCCAGTTCCAACCCCCCACACATGGGCAGGGACACCTCACACTAAACCATGCCACCCAAGGCTATGTCTAACCTGGCCTTGAACACCGCCAGCGATGGAGCATTCACAGCTTCCCTGGGCAACCCATTCCAGTGCCTCACCACCCT
>JAOEHY010044945.1:0-14366 GCA_025447955.1 Psilopsiagon aurifrons
CCGAGGCAGCTCTTTTAGGAGGGGGAGGTGAGTTAACAAACTGCGTGGCTGATTTACAGCTTAAACCACGACACACTCCTATGGGGCTAGTGGCATAAATTCATATTATGTGAAAAGGACTTTATCCATAACTGCATCCACAAGATGGCTCTGACCAGTATAACGTTATTGATCAGAAAACCACCTGCCTTCCCCCTCCCCAGCCGTGTCATGCGCATGGCACAGCAGCTGTTCGTCGAGGGCTTCTTTCCCACAGCCCTTCTAATTTGCGCCTATCACCCATGATCATGCACACAGAACTCTTTGGCTCCCATTTGCTAGGTCTGTCTGCTATTACAGAAAGCCAGGACATTAAGCAAGCTATTAAATACATGACCAAAAATCATGGCAAGTAGCCAAAATATTTCGCATATACTTGAACTGCTGATGCTTCCTCTAGATATGCACTGCATGCCATGCAGTGGGCATCTTGGACAGATTCCCTAAAAGTAAGACAATATTTGAGTGCATAAGAGATGGACACATTTTAGAAACCAAAAACCACAAATGAAAAAACACTTTGGACAGCTGACTTCTGATCAAAGCTTTATTCCCAGCCGCTTATCACCTCCACCCCTTTCTGACACTAAGAACACTTCACTCTCTAGCTGCACAGAGACAAAGTGGGTATAAATGAATGTTACCCACTTTTACAGGTGTTCCCCTCGATTTGCAATAGCAGACATATTTTAATAAGGTTTAAGCACTCTGTCTAACAACTTATGCTTGTGAAACTAGAGTATAAATCACTCCCCCTGTCTTCTGCACAGAGAGAAATGAATCCACTAAGTGCAAAGAAGAGAGACGCTTGTTAGGTCTGCTGCTCTCTAAAGCAGTCAAGTGCAGAAACAGTTCCTCTCACATGACATTATGTCAAATTTGTTTTCAAACTAAGGAAAGTTTTGGAAGTGAGTAATAACCACTGGATATACATGATGATTAGGCAAGGTGGATAATCACATCCATCACAGCCAGCACTGTTTCCTGGCAACAAGATTGGAAGACAGGTGGAGAAAGAGCAGGGAGACAGGATTGCCAAGACAGTCTTGCTTACTGAGGAGGACACTGCTGGTCTTCAATCCATGCAGTAGCCTAAGGAAAAGTGTAAGCAACTCAAGGTGTTTAGTACTCAACCTCAGGAGCCTGGGGCTTGACTGTCTCCCTCCTCCTGATCACCCAATAGATGCCTCTGAAGTAAACTGAAATGTTTACCGATGCTCATGGAATAATTACAAGCCAAAACCAGTGTGAACCAGGGAACACTTTTTCAACTGTGAGGGTGGCACAGGTTACCCAGAGATGTTGTGAAGTCTTCCACCTTGGAGATCTTAAAAATCTGGACATAGTCCTGGACAATGAGGTCTAGATGATGCTATTTGAGCAGAAGGGTTGGACCAAATAACTAGAGGTTGCTTCCAACCTCAAGCATTCTGTGCAAAAATGAAGTATCCATGCTCCACATACCCCCAAATCTATAAGGGTCTTCAGAACTGAAACTAGCCATCTCTGATATTTCAAAAGAAATATTAATTGGGTGTATACCACGATTATTTCTAAGTAGAGTCAATGTCTCCTCTCTCCCCTGTTAAAATTAGAAGTTGTCTTCTATAAAGATTGTTTTGAAATAAGCAACTAAAAATACACACGTTGTGCATAGTCCTACAGAGCTTGTAGAAAAACAAATTATTGCCTGAGGTGGACAGAGGAGGCTGAATCAAAACATATTTCTGTACAAAATGTTTACAGCTTAGCAGAACAGAAGTGATCTTTTTTCCTTCCTTGCATGGTTAAAATACATCATTATGAGACAGTCTCACACTAAGAAGCACAGAGAAGAAACCATACTGGTCTTTCAAATAGACAGTTGTGGTACCAAACTAATCCACAGAAAATTCCAAATACCTTTGAAATAGAAAAGTTACATTGCTGCTTCTCTTCAGAAGTCTGACAATGGCCTCATACTAGATTTTATCATCAAGATCAAAACAGCATTTCATCAGCATTCAGAGACAGGGAGACAAGAAAACAATATCTCTGAATTCTGACCAGATTACAAGCAAAATTAGGAGTGCCAGTTTTTCCATTCAAACCAATTGTTACTGAATCTAAGCATATTATTTCAGCCACAGATATTTAAACAGTGCAGAGCTCAATGCAGTCTAAAACCTACTTGTACTTTCCGCATGGACCAGCTAGTGCTAGCCTGTGTGTTGGGTCCTTCAGCACCATGGCTACATTGTGATCAGCCTCCACACAGGGACATTTTAATGCCTTAGGTACACTTTCCAAATTCAATTTATCTGGTTTATCATCCAGATGTAAAAGCAGCTATCTTCCAGTAAGAGAAATGCTAAGCAATTCATAATGGTAAATAGTAACTTCAGTTACAAAAATGGCCTGGATACTACAAAGTTTCCAGGAACCTTCCATAAAATAGTCTGTGATATCTAAATACAGCCAAGTGTTTAACAAGTACAAATAACTTTGTATCATGCACCAATCTGGAAATAATTTGTCAGGTATGCCACTAGCCACTTGCTTTATCACACTTGTATGTACAGGCTATATTTGTAAGCTTCCTCACAAGAGCTCATTGGGAAGCCTAATTAAAACCGGTTGCACAAATCATATGGCCTTATGCTTCTGGTTTGGCATCTCACCTCCTTACGTTCATATGAATAGCTGCTTATGATTTTCACTCTACACTGAAAGGTGCCAGAATACAACTCTAGAAGGAAGCACTAGGCAGAATATATAGTCTGCTTATTTTTAATAGGCAGATATTACACACTCCAAGTACTGTTCTTCATGGACTTGTGTGGTATTGTATTTGCATGTCCTCAGAACCAGGAGTTTTTCTTTAAGAAAGTAAACAAAGTCTTGAATATCTGACCTTGCACTTCTCTAGTACCATCATCCTTCAGTCCACCTAGAGCAAAAACTGTCCCCTCTCAGCAACCTACATGTTTGAATCCTTAATAACAAAACTCCATGGATGGTGTATCTTTTAGCCCAATTAAAAGAAGCCAAACAAAAGTGACCACAGCTCAGCTTTAAGACGATGTCAAAATAACTCAAGTGGTATTCAGTATGGCTTTCTCAAGATAAACATGGTTACAGAGGGAGAGCTATGTTTCTTTTTTCTTTTGCTTGCTTTTTAATTGGTCCAATAGTCAAGCAAATATATGAGAAAAAGCTTGTTCAGAGTCTCTCATGTCTTGTACTATACTGTAGAGAGTGCTCACTTCAGAGCCAGCCAACTGGTTTTAATCATTCCAGTAGGAGACCATCTTATTCCTAGGGAAGCTTCATGAAAAAAAATGGAAAAAATAAAAAGAGAGAGCGAAACATGAGGCTGGGCAAAGGCGCCAATATTCAGAAAAAGTTTTATACCGAGGCCCACCTATTAATCCACTGCTGGACATTGTCTTGTGTGAGTCAGAGTTTATGCAGAAAGAGAGCAAGGCCGATCTCAGCATCCTTCCCAGCATCTTGAGAAAATGTTTTTGCTTCCTTAGAGCTGCATATAAGCAACTGCTAAGCATAAAGGGACAGCTGTGTTTGTCTACAAGGTCTCACTGCAGTACTGACATTGAAGAGCCTGCTTGGAGCCAAACTATAAGTTAAAAGCATTCAGTTCACAGCTAAATCCAATAGCATACATATATATATATAAATATGTATTTTCAGAGGGTTATCTTAATCTCACAGGGTTCACATGTCCAGTGTATTGGGAAAGTCTACTGCCCTGGCTCTGGACACAGTCAACCTCACATCTCCCCTCACTTCTGTCTCAGTGGAGTAAGAATTTAACTTTGCATCCCAAAATGGTACTAAGATCACTGCATCACCCTCTTCTGGGGATGAGGGAGGGTCAGGCCAGGGCAAAGGAATACTGTTTGGACAGTGGTCACCTACAGCACTCTTTAAGCTCCTCTGGTATATGCTAGAGGCTTGGTTGGCCTTGCAAAAGGAAGGGGGTGACTTTAAAGTTCTCTCTCAGCATTCTCTTGAGCAATTAAACCACATATTCTGTTCTTTAGTTCTGTTTGGGTTGCTTAAAAGCAGATTTATCTCTCCAACACTGTTCACTGTGGGTGAAATGGCTTCCCATTCTGGAAAGTATTATCTCCCTAGCATATCTACATGAGCCCAGTATAAACTTCTACACCCTTTGCCTACAGTAATCTTGCCTCTGTTGAAACAACTAAGGCCCAAATTTAGGCTTGAACATGTGCAACAGGAGACAAAATTTGGCTCCCCAAGTGTGAAATAGCTCGGTTGTCCACTGACTCAGCATCAAAAAAAGATCACCCTGTTGGAAAGGATTCATTTTCAAAACTGAAAGCAGCAAGGAGGTGAGGAGAGGAAGGGGAAAAAAGGCGCACTTAATCTTTTATGCAGCTGAATATCCATTCATAATACTCTGTTGGAAACACTAACACATGTGATAAACTTTTTTCCCAAAAAATTAAACAGAATATTTTTCTGCTATCTTAAATTTCTCTTTCCTTTCGACCATTACTAATATTTATAAAGTATATGTTGATACAATCATCCTTAATTAGAATTTACCTCTGAGAGGAAGTGGGTGCTACTTTCTGCGGCTGGCTAGAGTAGTACAAATTCTTATGCTTATTTTCATTTCATATTTAAAAGGAGACCATCCATAGCCTCAGAATCCTTTAAAAGAAACCAAAACACAGAGCTCATTCAATGACATCTTAATCTCCAGCTCAAGCTAAAACCAGAAACTACTTTGAAGACCCACAGGACCCCCCGGCTGACATGGAGTGACTGCACCTGCTGTGTGTTCTCAGCATGGGCTGCCTCTGTGTTGCCACCCAAGCAGGGGAGGGAGGCAGTTTTCCTGCCTTTTTTGAGGCTCAGCCAAACCTGCGCCTCAAAACCCTCACTGACAACCCCAAACGTTTGCTTCCAAGTGCAGGGACGCTTTGCTGGCTTCTGAATGAGCATATGTGAACATACACAGTGTGCAAAGAGAATAAGTCACCAAGAAACACAATCTTGTGCAGCAGAAAGCAGATTGCCATAAGGATTGTAGGGCTCCCTATGAATCCATAGGGATTGTAGGGCTCATACCCAACAGGTACTAGGCACACCCCTTGAGACACCAAGATGTCCCAGTGATGGGCACAGCATAGGAACCTGGTTATATACTGCAATACAAAGTCCATCATTATCCTTGGCTTCATGCTTCTTTCAAGCACTCCATTGCACATTCCTCCCACCCGTCATAAACACAGAAAGCAAATCCCAAGGATTTCATTGAACCGAGCTCTGAGTGGAGGAGATAAAACCATAGGACCTGATTCCTGGTTACACGAAAGTGAAAGATGCCAGAGTCTTACAGTACTTTGGCAGAAAGCTAGCTCTGTATAACTAAGAATGCAAGCTCTGTGGTTAGTTTAATCCCTGGAATAGCTCTACAGATTTCTCAGTAATATTGTACAGGGTGAGTTTGGCTGCAGTTTTTTGGGGGTTTTTTATATCTTTAAATTGCTTACTGCTGTATTTCCCTTTCTTGTCTTTTCAGTCTTTAATACAAGCTTTCCTTTAAAAATATACAAAAGATGTGAGAAAAATAAGTACCTATGTGAAAACAGACAGCAATTTCCACTGTAGAAAATTTGAATCCTAGGAGAGAAATTAGTTCCAGTAGCCACCCAAGCAATGATGTAAGCCCATCTAGAAAGGATACATCTGCTGCCTCAAGGAGGTTTTCAAGGAAAAGAGCATTCCAAAAATCTTTATTACTGTTATTACTCTTTTTATTGCCATTAATTGAGCCTTGGTCTGCTACAGCTGCACTAACCTGTTTCTGTAATATTGTCACTCTTCCCTGCCCAGAGAAATAGTGTCAGTGACTAGATGAAATAGGAAGCAGATCTGGAGTTGCATGAATGAGACAGATGAGTTGGAGTTATTACAGTGTATTTCAGAAATATCATTTCTTTCCCCCCTTGTTTCAAACACAGGCTTAGCATCTGAATACAAAAGTCTAGCTTAGTGGGGAAAGGAGAGAGAGAAATGGCTTATGATTCCCATATTTTTCGGTACCTTTAAAATAAAGGCATGGTAATGCTTAAGTAGTATTAAGCTCCAAACAGCTGGTACTGTGTTTGTTACTATAATCATCTGTCTAATTATATAGGAATGTGACAAAACAGTGAAAAAAGGGGTTGTTTTGACAGCTCTGTGCTCAGGGCTCCCAACAGGCCACCAATTAGAACCTGGAAAAAGGAAGGAACTAATGACTGCTCAGCAACGCAATATAGACCTATTTTGGTTGTAGAAGTACTTCTTTTTTCCTACAAGAAATCTGGCTTTCTTTAGCTAAAGCATCTTTATTCACATTCATATTATATAATATAAGTTAAAGATCTTCTTGTCAGTCAACACTTCTTTTCTGTTTTTTCAATTATATCCCTTGGTACCTATGAACATGGAAATATTAATGTGCATCTTAACATGAATTCCTGATGATGAACACATTCTGATTTCCATTTCATGATCAATCTGAAGGGCTTAAGTCAATGGCTGTATGTAGATATTTTTGTGCAAATGTAATTCCCACAGCAAACAGAGAACAGGGTTTGAAATGGGTTAGGGTTAGGGTTAGGGTTAAGCTCTACACACTGGCGACAGATTTCTTCTTTCTCATGCTCACTGACATCTCCCATACTTAAGAAGACATAGACAAAATGCTGAGCACTACCAATGTTATTTAAAGAAGCATGAAACTGAAAAAGTTTAATGACATACAGGATGAAATATAGAAAATGATCCACTGAGGAAGTCAGTTATACCAGCTGAAGGCTTGATCCAGCTGCACAGAGGTTAATGGAGATCTTTTCCTTCACTCCAGTGCAATTGAATTTGGCTTAAATTATTTCATCTGTGTTGAAAAGAGGTGAGATTTTTGCCCCGGCTACATTTCTTCTACCACTGCACTGTAGCTTCCACATCTTGTCTTTTCCACCACTTTCTTGTTCATATTTTAAAATTGCACTATATTTTCACTGTATCAGCATAATGGCATGTGATTTCAAACCCTATTTGAAAATAGCTAAAAATGTTTTCAGATCTCAGTTTTAGTTCTGGTCTGAGTCTATTCCACCATCCTTGGCAATTTAATTTTCTGCCCTGAAATTGCACAGAATGTTCTTTCACAGCCAAGATTTGCCGAGGCAGTTCAGTTCAAAGCCACAAAAAGCCGAGTTTGCACAGGTGGTTTTTTTTACTTTTATATTCCGGCATTGAGGTTATTTGTACCCATAAGCTTTGCTCAATGACAGCTGCACAGTCAGAACTGCAGCTGGAGGAAGGGTTGTGCATGATATTACAAGTCTGTCGTTTCAAAGTGAGGTGGATCAAGCAAGAACCATTTGACTATGTTCACACATGGCATACAAGTCATTTTGGTTCCACATCCAAAGGACTCCTTTTAATTTAGCATTTACAAACATGAACGTTGATGGGGGAGGTTACTTTCTTTTGTTGGTTGCTCACAAATTCAACCCTACCTTAGTTAAAAGCAAAGATCCCGATTCAGCCAAGGACTTGTGCCTAAATACAACCACTTATATTAGCTCTACACTTCGAAGTTTAGGTAACGGGCTGAAAAGGTGTGAACTTGAAAAATGAGAATGCATTTACAGTTTCTACTCAGATACTCTTCAAAAAGTACAGCTTATCGGAGTAACAGACCTGAATTCAATAAGATTTTTCTATTAACATTTTCTGTCCACTGGTTCTTTAGTGCTCTCACTTTACACATTTTGTCTAAGTATGATAACTAGTACATGTATCTGAATTGCTTGTAATTAAAATTGAAAGTAATGTCCTTTGAAAGGTATTAAAAGTTGTTGTCAGTACTGTTAATATATGTATTAAAAGATACATGTATTACAAGAGAGAAATATACAAGAGAGTGTCATCTTAAATACCTACTACAATTCATAATATGCTATAAAAGTTACATCAGTAGTAGTATCAGTTAGATTGTCCCATTGTTCCATTGGTTATTCACATGAAACACATCTTCAGTTGCTCCATTTCTCTTCTTGGCATTCCTTTCATCACCAAAGTCCTTGTATTTATTTCTGCAACTGTAGTGACTTCTCACATTTACTGTGAGAAGTCGCAGAAATTTAGCAGATATAGGATATTAATTTTTAATGATTCTGAATATTTTCTTAACATTCTACTAATAGCCATTTGGAGGGTGCATCTTTGAAATGGCTTTAATAGGTATTTCCTATAACTTCTAATTTTGCAAAAGGAAAGAGACAAGAATCAAGAACGTTAAAGGTTATCCAGATGCACTCCTATACTATAATATTTCTTCCAGTTTCTGACGCAAAATCTATCTTGCTTTGCAAGCCTAATTTGTGAATGTATTTAATCAGCTATTGTAGTTTTTCCATTAACCATTTCACTGGAGCAGACCATTTCATTGATCTCAGAAACTGAAGTTGTATTGTCTTACATACCCTTCAGCCTATTTTCTGCATTTGTGTAGGACTGTGTCAATGATTTACAAGATATGGTTTGCAGGACACAGATGCAAACCCAACAGTGACAAATAGTGCTCCTCACAGAGTGACAGTTTAGGGAGGGTTTGAATGTGTTCAGCGAAATTACTATCAGAAAAGGTTGACATCTCAGTGAATACTGTTGGGAGGAAATTGTGTCTGCGATGCACAGCCCCAAAATAATAGCACTGATGCAATATCAGGCTGCGCTTTAGCCTTTGCCTTCAGCCCTACTTTGCTGCTAGTCTTCCCCCAACATCAGAGCCAGGAGGTTTTCAGTGAACAGCTGTGGACAGGCTGCTTACAGACATAACCCCTCCTTGCTGCTATGGGTCTAGCTTAGAGAAGCTTTCCCAAACAGTAAGCTCCTTCCTTGCTTCAAAACCTATACAACTTCCATTCTTCTTCCTGTTTCATTCTTCTTCCTTCACATGCATTCAATTTTTAACTGAGGTAAAAACTTTTCTCTAAGGCCACATCTGAGACCATGCTTTGTGTTTCTATTGGCATATCCAGGTGGTTATAAACACCCAAATTTATTCTGCAGTGGTAAAATGATGATGCTAAATAAAACCTGAAAAGCAAACCCAACAGTACTGTAGAAACAGGTAAAGCACACGGCTTTCTTGAATGACCAGTTTCATAAGACGTTACATCATTACCCATTTCACCTCTTGCTCAACACCTTTGTTCCCCACCTTGCTTCCTAGCTTAACTTCTTTAGCTGTTCATGTCCACTCCATAAACAGCTGGAGAAATTTACACTGCTGTGAATAAGACTTTGTTTTTATAACTGGTGAAAATTAGCTGATTCTTAACTTCTCTTTTAGGAACAGGAAAGCAGCCAGCTGTAATAGTGCACCATGAAAGTTAAAGACAGATGTATTTACCAGTGTCTTAAAAGTAGTTAAGAAATCTGAGAGCCTGTACATAGTGTTTAAGGGTAGATTTACAGTTTAGATCTCTATTTCTTAAAATTCAGTGAAGACAAAATCTCTATAGGTATATTCGGTCCCAAGCCATTTGCTTTCAATGTGGTTCACACAGCTGCTTTTCATGTTAACAGTTCGGTGCCACTAAAAATGCTACTACCTCCAATACTAATTAGGTGTCTGTAATGGTTTTCTAACTACAGCAGGTTTAACTTTTGCATGCTAATTAGTCTCAGTTAATATCAATTAAAGAATAATGGGGTTATTTCACATTTAAATCATAAAAGCTTCAAGCATAAGCTGCCTTAGAGGAAATTAGCTGGCAATTAAGCAGTGTTATTAATAATTGCTTGTAAATGGTAATAGCCAATCAATTGCATAGGCCATGCCCAGGGGCTACAATTATAACCTTCTATGGAAAAACTGACAGAGGTAAATCCTGACTAATCCCTTCTCAGGATTTCAATCTGCTTCTTTTGTTTAAATCTCCTGCCTTTGTAATTAGTGTTATCTGTCATTTTCTATCAATAAGACATTTGTTTTACTGGATGCTATAACAATCTATTTCACAATGCCATTCCTGTCGGAGTTCACCTGCCTGCTGACAACAGGGGGACCTCCCTGTTCTCCGAGATTCTCTCAGCTGCACTTAAAGGCAACTTTTTCCAGCATAAAGAAGTGTATTTACATGCATCAGTTCACACAGACAGAATACGCCTCTGGTCATGCTAGAATCCTTAATGTAAAACTAAAATGTGAGAGCTAATAATATTGTCCTGACATAATTTAAACCTCCTTTTTGTGTGCACAATCTGTCTTAATAGCCTAAAAAAACAGCCAAGCATCTGACAAACAACATAGTTGGAAAATAGATATTTATCCTCATAACAAGTTTAAAGTCTTAAGCTACATGGTTTTTTTTTTGAGAAGGGTGACAAAAAGGCCACACTTTCCAGAGTTAGATATGAGCAGTTTGGGAAAACAGATAAAGAAGCAAGAAGATGGGAGCTGATCAAAGACAACATCAAAACACCATTTACCTTCAGCTGGGCTTACAAATGTACTCAAGGACTCTGACCACAAGAGCTTTTAAGCCACCATCCCCACTCCCAGAAGCACACTTATTTTAGTGAGTCCAGCACAATAAAAGTCTCTGCCCCTCAAAAGAGTTCCACTCCCATGTTCTGGGTTCAGCAGTAGCAGTCATTTTTCTCCTTCCTAGTAGCTGGTGTAGTACTGTGTTTTTGACTTTCAGCCTGGGAAGAACACGGATAATCACTGCTCAGGTCAGGATGGGTATTGATTGGCAGGTGGTGAGAGGTTGTATTCTCTTCCCTTGTTATTTCCCTTATCATTCTTATTGGTGGTAGCAGCAGTGGTTTGTGTTATACCTTAGTTATTGGACTGTTCTTATCTCAACCTGTGGGAGTTACAGTCTTTCGATTCTCCTCCCCAACCCTCCGGGAGTGGGGGAAGGAAAGGGGGGGAGTGGGAAAGCGGCTGCATGATTTCTGGGTTGCTGGCTGGGCTTAAACCACGACAGTTCTTTGTGGCCCCCAGCGTGGGGCATGAAGAGTTGAGATAATGACAGATCTGACCGGAGTGTGTCTAATCGTATTGTGATAAGTATTCATTGTTTTGGATTAATAGTCACTCATCACAATGCTGATTTATTGGTTCTCAAAGTTGTTGCTCTTGATTGCAGAGTTTCAGCATGTCGTACCTTACTTACAGCTGGTATTTGCTGTGTTAGTGTTTATCAGCTGGGGGGCCTGGGCTAAGGTTCTTGTTTCACTGTACTTTATGGTAATGACTTGTAATACTCATTGATCATGAAACTGCTCTGGCTTACATTCCCAGTGTGGTCATCATCTCTATACTTTGGGAGGTATATAATGGAAGTGTTAACAATTACCTATCTTTTTTCCCTCCTTGGGTGGTCAACTTATGAAGGAGACATTCCTTTACACACCCAGGTCTCCCACCAGACTATTTACAGCATCTTTTGAGAGTTCTGAAGATTTTGAATGGCCTTTGGGTACCCTTGAGACCTGCCTGCTGATTATGATGGGGATCACCATGTTGGCACGCATACAGAATGTGTTTTACCCACGACCATTTCGTCTGATCTTAAAATTTAAGCAGAATTGGGTTTGGGTCTTGTCTAGGGTTAGATGACGGTATAAGAGGATGAAGAGATTTTCCCCGAGGCTGGATAGTCATGAGTGGCAGGGTGTGTGGGATAGTATGGGCAAGTACCTAGGCCAGTGGGCCCCTCCAGTGCTTTGGAACTTCACCACTGAAGATGCAAGATCCAGAAAAATTAGTAAAACACTTAAATGAGGTATATTATCATCCTGGTCATACCAGAGAGGGACAAATCATGGAAACATGCTGAGGCTTGGCCTATGCCTACAGAGCCCTGTTCAACACTATACAGCACCTTCAAAGGCAAAAAGATGCCTCTGGATCTGATGACAAAGCAATAGACAATGTAGCTACTCCAACTCCAAGTACAACAGCTACATCAACCACAGTGACAGGTACAGCAGCTACTCAAACTCTGACTACAACAGACAACACAGCTACTCCAAGTACAGCAGCTACACCAACAACAGGTACAGCAGCTACTCAAACCCAGACATAAACAGACAGCACACTGCTGGTGCTACTCAACCCCTAAGCACAGCGGCTGCACCAACCCCAGCAGATACTGCAGCCACTCCAACCACAGTGATAACCACTGCAGCTAAACCAAAGGACCAATTTGTGCCAATATCAGTTGCACCTGTACGCAAGGAGGAAAGCAAACAAGAGGCACAAAAAAAGCAACCAGAACAGTGAAGAAAGATGAATAACCAATGCACTTATTACATGGGACAGCATCTGAACAAGAGTTATTATTATATGGGTCAGAGAAAGAGGAAAAAGGAGAGATGACTTCTCAACCCCAGACCTCAACCAAGCTATGGAATATGCAAAAACATTTTACTCATCATCCAATGCTTTAACCCATGCTCCAATGCTGAGACAATGGGGCCAACGGTCATGAACTAGAAGACAGGAAAGCCAAGCAACTGGGATCACTTGCTAGGGAAGGGGGAATTGACAAAGCAATTGCAAGAGAAACAGTCCCTCAGCCTTTGGAAGCAGCTTTTGGCAGCTATGAAGGAAAGGTTTCCATACAAAGACGACGATATGAGTTGTTTAGCCAACTGGACCACAACAGAGAAAGGCATCCAGTCTCTTAGGGAATCAGTCTTTGTAGAGATGATATATCACAGGCTGGATGCTGGAAATGCATCCATAGATCCCGATGAAGTTGAATGTACATGACCCATGTGGCGGAAATTTACACAGAGTGCACCATCATGATATGACCACTCATTGGCATCAATAACCTGGCATGACGTAGTAACAACAACAGTAGATGAAATGACTCGTCAACTCCGAGACTTCGAAGATAATCTCACCCCTTCTGTCATTTCAGTTGTAGAAAAACTGTCCCAGGAGTTCAAACAATTGAGAGACAATCTATCTAATCTATCCAGCTCCCCAGGTGTAACAACCCACATCTCAGCTATTAACAAAAGGCATCCTACTGCTCAAAAGAGAAGATACATGAGGTACACACCACCCTATAGTTTTACCTGTGGGATAACAGAGATGACATGAGAAAGTGGGATGGAAAACCTACCTCGGCTTTGGAAGAAGAGGTTTGTGAATTGAAGAGGAGAACAAAGGTCAAGGATGATCATCCCATGAAAGCTGCTGCTTCAGCCTCCAGTGAGCAGGTTCCCAGATGCAGTGGAAGAGCTGATTTTATTTCAGCTCCTATGATAAAGACTAGTCCCTTTCTACAAGACATAAATGACCAATATTCTGATCACTATTAGACGGGCCCCGCCTCCAGCCAGGCGGGGACAAGGTAAGGAGGTAAGGGACAATTGGGTTTACTGGACTGTGTCGATCAGATGGCCTGGCACATCAGTCCCACGGAAGTGTAAGGCTCTAGTAGATACCGGTGCACAGCATACCATCACGCCATCAAGCTGTCAAGGAATGGAACCCATTTATGTTTCTGGAGTGAGAGGAGGGTCTCAAGAGTTGACTGTACTGGAGGCTGAAATCAGCCTTTCTTGGAGGAAGTGGCAAAAGCACCCCATTGTGACTGGTCCAGAGGCTCCGTGCACCCTTGGCATAGACTACCTCAGGAGAGGGTACTTCAAAGACCCAAAAGGGTACTTCAAAGACCCAAAAGGGCTTTTCGTGTTGCTGTTTTGGAGACTGAGGAAATTGAGCACTGTCCATCTCGCCTGGTCTCTCAGAGGATCCTTCTGTTGTGGGGTTGCTGAAGGTCAAACAACAATAAGTACCAATCACAACCACAGTGCACGGGCAACAATATCACACCAACCAAGACTCCTTGATTCCCATCCATAGGCTGATCCATAGACTGGAAAGCCAAGGAATGATCAGAAGGATCAGTTCACCCTTTAATAGCCCCTTGTGGCCAGTGTGAAAGTCTAACGGAGAGTGAGGACTAACAGTAGACTATCATGGCCTGAATGAAGTCACACCACCATTGACTGCTGTACTGGACATGCAAGAACTTCAGTATGAACTGGAGTCCAAGGCATCCAAGTGGTATGCCATGACTGATACTGCCAATGCATTTTTCTCAGTTTCTTCGGCAGTAGAGTGCAGGACACAGTTTGGTTTTACTTGGAGGGGCATCCAGTACACTTGGAACTGACTGACCCAGGGATGGAAACACAGCCCTGCCATCTGCCATGGACTGATCCAGACTGCACTGGAACAGGGGCAAGCTCCAGAA
>JAOEHY010044946.1:0-63436 GCA_025447955.1 Psilopsiagon aurifrons
GTGTGTAACAAACATAATTAGCAGTAGTTGTTCGATAGGAAAAATCAAACGTTAATTCATAAGGATAGTCTTGATTATTAATTTTGATTATTTCAAATATTCTGTGTTTAGAGTCAGTAAAATACATGATAATTAATGGCACAGAAATATGAGTTCAGCTGAAATCCTCCATAAATTAAAAGTATTTAATTTAATAGTAATTTAGAGGATTTTGTTAAGTGCCAGAGCAAGATAACTGCATTTGCAGAGGAAGCAAGATTGAGAGAACTGTCTCCTGGACTGATGCAACTAGTGTATCTTTGTAGCCACGTGGGTCAGAATTCAGCAGCAATATTACTGTCCTTTACATCATTATTTCCATGAAGAGTGAGAGAGAAAATACATCAGGAAGAACATTATCTCGCATTTCACTCCTCGCTTTTTATCCAACTGAAAATTTACTGCGTGCTTCGTAGTATAGTTTAAGACTCCTCATTATTTCTCAGGACAATGCCAGTTTTAAAATAGCCTAGAACTAGACAGTAGACCAACTGAATCACAGCTGCAACTGCATTGCAGTTCATCCCAGTAAATTGTTTCTGAGTGATAAAGAGATAAGAGCAAATCTAAGAATGCCAGCCTTTTAGTGGCTTTCTGCTCAAGCTTCCCTTGACTAACATCAGCTTAAACCCTTTTGGCCACTCAAGTGGCAGCCAGATGCCAGTTCCTCATGGCCAGAATGTTCATCAGGCTGTGGCTGGTGTAGCAACACTCACATGCTCCCAAATATCCAGCTCCAATGCACGAGAGGTTATTTAAGGCAGCCCAGAGCCTCTGACCCAGGCACAGGATCCAGTACAATGAAGGGCAGTGGGGATGGTGTGTGCCTCTGCAGGAGGAATGCAGTGGGGTGCCGTGGTTTCATTTGAGGGGAGAGGATGCTGGCCCAGGGTACCATGGGCAGGGAGAGGCTGTTCCTGCCTGAGGGACAGAAAGCCCATAACTAAGTTCCCAGAATGCACATCTTAGCCCTTTCGTCTTCCAGGGGTTGGACCAATATACCTGTTTTTCTAGAAAACAGGTCAGTTAGACATTAATGGAGCAACACCAGAAAGGATGGGTGACACAGACAGACCCCAGTGGCACTGTAAAAGTGCTTACTAAAATTTCTGTGCTATTTTTTTAGGAATTTAGGGATTGTGGAGCATTTCACTTTGCTATGGTGTTCTGTTTTGGTACTTTTATTCCTAACCCATGTCCTTGAGAGTGAAGTGGTTAGAAAGAGCAAGGTGAGAGTTTCCAAAGGAGAGAGCTGAAGACTTGGAACTGATATTTGGATGAGGATCTCCCTCTTTTTCTCATGCCCCTTTGAAAAAGCTCTGCTCTGCTTTGGGGGATTTGAGAGACTCCCTGCTGCAGAGTTTAGGAGGACTGGAACATGTTCAATCATGGTCAGAGTGGATAAAGTGTACTTAATTCTCTGCACTTTAGGTGGTTTACATTGGCACAGGCTGAAAGGTTTAGAGTTCTGAAGTTTACACATTCACAAAGTCTTGGTGTTCAGATTTAACATCATGTACTTTTTTCACTTCAAGTAGGAAACAATAAGAACCAGTAGAAAAGTTTTCTCAGGAGCTTGCCTTTTGAAGTATCTGGAGGAAAGAGGATGAGGGAGGAAAAAGCCACCCACAGGGAGCCAAATATTTTCCTGTTTAAAAGCAAAAATCCTCAGATCCAAATACCCCCAAAACAGTGCGGCAGTAGGATGAAGTCGTTTAAAGTGAAGTGCTGTGATACCAATTTTTATACTACCTTTGGCACAGTTTCTATAATGTAATGTCTGCAGACACTAAAGTTGCTGCAGTTTCTAGAGCCACCCTTCAGATTGCTTTAAACCCCCCAGACAAAGAGCAGCAATGGCATCTCTGTGACCAAATATCCCAGTCGATCCTGTGACTACAGCTTTTTTCCTGGGGTCCCCAAACCTGCCTTCAGAATCCCTGGGTTTGTGTGAATTTTAGAAGCAGGACTTAGGACTTTCCCTTCTCTCCTCATTTCAACCCATATCCATGTGATTTACCTCTCTCGGCTGCTTCACATCAGGCTGTGAGCCAGAGGACCTGACCCAACCCTGGTCTCAGCTCCCTGCCAACTGCTTCTCTTTCTTTCCTCCTCTTTCTCTTTTTCTTTTTTTTCCCCCTACATTAAGCTGCCCTAAACAGTCTTTATTTGGTGACACTGGGTAAATATGTAAACTAGCAGACCTACAGTGAGCTGCATTGATGCTTCACTACTCGCTTAAAGCCAGACCAGATATGCCTACAAGATCTGCAGTCACTGTACTGGCTACAGAATAAATGGGATGTAAAATGCCTTACTTTCTGCAGGACAGTTAATCTTGACTTTTTTAGACTTGCAGAAATCGTGGTACATTGAGGGCTCAAGTCCTATTTTTCCATATGTAGTGTTCTAGTAATGGCCATGGCACTCTGTTTGAAATAAAATGTGTTTCGGCATGAGAGAGATCTAAAATCATGTCAGGGCTTTTTTCTCTCTCCTGGTTTTTACCCAAGCAATTAAGAAAGATGGGTAACAGTGTGCAACAACTCAGGCCTTTTGGGACATAAACGTGCACTTAGTGTGGCTGTATCAATGTTTGAGACAGATGGCGAATAAAATAGGAAGTCATCTTGACTTTCTGACAGCAAATTATCTTGCAAGTGGAAAGGAAAAATGCACATTCAGAATGGAAAGCAGCACCCGTCATAGCCAAAAGATGCTTTCCTACCAGTATCATTTGGTGCAGAAGAGATATTATTTTGCAGTTCTAAGTCACACAGTACATAAGCACGAGGTGAATCAGCACATCAGTATTTCACTGTGGTTTTCAAGAGTGTCTCTATTTTTTCCTTTCAAAGTTAATATCTGGCAGAGGCATGATTTTATATTTTGCTATGGGGCTTTCAGTAACTTTTCTGCAACGCCACAGTTGAGTGAACATGCTAAAATTTAAGTGCATTTTACACTCTCTGGACTACATCCTGCATTTAACCTGTGCGCAAGAGGACATTAGCCTGAGCTTTTTTTGAATCTCTGTTTCATTTTGGCCAAAAGGGAGAGTTTAATGTACAATGTTAAGTAGAAAGATGCTGGTGTATGAATAAAAGATACAAACAAAAGCAGTTACAGTTCTCTCTCATTTCCCCATTTCATCAGTTTAGTACTACTTTTATGCTAATCATCTCTCGGTCACTGGAATGCACTATGGACAAAAAAATTTAGTCTTTCACCTTATTTCTTTTTGTAGGATCTCTAGGAGGATGCCTGAATTCTGAAGCCACATCAGTTTTAATTGATCCTAAATAATCAGGTTCGGGACTGACTATAGGTTGGCACTGATTAGTTCAGGCTTCGCATTTAAATTGAATGCACAGGCTAAGCTATAAGATTTATTATCTTAACTGTTTTTTGGGATCCCCATTTTCAAGTTGCACCCATCTAAAGGGATGCCTGGGACAGGGGCTATTCCCAGAGCACCAAGGGAGAGCAAGGCTGGCTGCTTTGCAAGCTCCCGTGCAGCACTGCCACACCATGTCATGCAAGGCAGCGGTGTTGCACCACAAAAATAGAACATCTATCAATTACGGTTGAGGAGGCAAAGGCCTCCCTATAAAATTCAGACAAAATCCCCTGCGACTGCTGGAGCCAGTAGCAAAACAAGTGAGATGAGGTGCAGTAAGAGCCGATGAATTAGGGAATTTCCCATGCGGGAAGACAGTATCACCCTTTAAAGCTGGACTCCACTGGAGAATGATTATGAAGAGATTTTTCCTGCTTCTATACATGCTTTGGGTTTGTTTTTTCTTCTTCATGTCTTTATTTTTTGGTTGTGCTGACCCAGAAGAGTTCTCATTGTCTAAAAAAAAAACAGGAATGTGATATGCTCAGTACAGTAAAGGTTTGAATTTTTCATCCCTTAACATTTTGTTTTTCAAATCACTGTATTCCCAGTAGCACAGCAAAAATCATTTGCTTTAATGCAATTGCTAATAAAGACAATATCAACACAAACCTCTGTTTGTTCATATGTTGAGCTCATTGAATAAAGAAGCTTATCATTTATCTGTGTAGAAGCTCTTAATTAGTTTTCTGAATTTACTCCAGAGATTAATGGGCAGATAATATTCAATATATGCTTTATTGGTTTAATTTCTTTATTGAGATATCTGAATTTATATGTTCTTCCCTCTTTGATCTTTTACTCTCTGTGCTAGTAAATGTAAAATTTTTGGCTGCAAAAAGACTCATAAAAAAATTCTACTGGTCCATTGCATCTAGGTGGTGGTGGGTGGTTTATAATGTAGGACTCAACAGCAAATTCTGCTCTATCAGGGATTATAAACTGTGCTCAGAATATATCACTTACACTGGTGTCACTTGCTGGCAATTTTGAAGATTTCCAGTAACTGGTAGGGGAGGTGCCTTTACCTGCTTGCATACCAGATGTATAATGTGTGAACTTAGGCATTTCTTTTTCATTGAGATTTCTGTTGACCTTTTTCTCCAGCTGGCACCTTTCCCCCTGGCCATGACCGTAGATGAGAATCATAGAATCATGTAATCGTAGAATCATAGGTTTGGGTTGGAAAGGACCTTAAGATCATCTAGTCCCTGCCCCTCTACCTACAGTACACACAGTGTTGCAAAAGTTCACATAGGCTTCCCAGGGAAGTGATGGAATCACTGTCCCTGGAAATGTTCAAAAACTGTGTAGATGAGTCCTTCAGTGACATGGTTTAGTGGCGGTCTTGGCAGTCCTGGTAGTGGTTGGAGATTATCATCTTAAAGGTCTTTTCCAACCTAGTTGCTTTGATGATTCTATGATTCTCTAGGGAGCCAGAGCAGGTGGAGTTCAACCCTTGGGCTGTTCAGGAAAAGGGCTTTAAATCTGTGCTTCAAAGGAAGCAAAAGTGTCAGAGGCATCCCTCATGGTAGCCAATATCCACAGGCAGCTACTAGCCTAGTGCAAGGCCTGTGCCCTCTTGTTGCCAGGAAGAGAAATCAAGCCCAAGCTGCTGAATTAATCTTTGCTTTTCTTCATATCTTGTGCCTTGGGAGAAGGTGCACCTTCGAAGTGCAGATAAAAGGGAAAGGAAATCCTAAGTAAACAGTGCATCATTTTTATTAAAAAAGGTGCCCTGTGTAAATATAAAGTTCAACATTATGGCTTTGTTGGCCTAGTAGGAGAAGGATTAAAAATGCTCATTAATGGGATTTAAAAGCAGGAGTTCAGTAATATTAGCTACAAAAATACAATTATCGTAATTAAGATTGGAAAGTACTAACGAAGCTCTTTAATAATTATCCTTTTTCCTTAGAGATTAATTTCGTAAAACCTGATTTGAATTTTACATCACACTGGAGAAACTTTATCGCTGTAAAAATGGGAGACACTGGTAGCACTGAGAGGCTGACGAGAGCTGCGCTTCACACATTGGTGGGAATGTTCCGGCATCACAGCTGGAGTGTGGCTCAGACTGAGATAGGAAGGATTCAAGGGCATAAACATTTGAGATCATGCAAAATACTGGTGTAATCTTGGTCTGCTGCTGTGTCTGAACTCTTGGCAGATCTATGGAATCAGACACAAAATTGGAGGAATGCAACTGGAGAGCATTCATTCACAGAGAGCCACTCAGGCTGTGTGTCTCTGGCTTCCCAGTGTCTTTACTCTTGGTGGTACTCAGCCAAACCCTGAGCTGACTGCACCCTTCTGCCCTGGTCTTGTCAGAAATAACCTGGAAGCCCTGTAGGTTACATGATTCGCCTGCAAGGGAGACAGCAAGCTGTACAGAGCAATAGTCTGTTTGGTCTTGCAGGGTCTATAGACTTGCAGGATCCCTCCTGGAAAGAAAGACACAGCAAGTTCTCAAAATTAAATGACAGCAAATGTCCATTTTAAAATATCTCCCCAAAACAGCTTTTCATGATTCATCTCCCCAGATGATTAAATATTTAGTTCTGCTGACAGGAATATGATAGTTACCATAGAGCAGAAAATTTAGTGCGGTGTGTGAGTTATAAGCAGATATGTTATCAAGCTGTTAACACAAAAGTGATGGGATTATTGGTGTTGATATCTGTATTTATTTCTTTATATTGTAAAGGGATTTTTTTTTACCTATATAGTAGCAGATTTAGGCCACTGCTTTGCCTCTTGTACTGTGCAGAGAAGTTGTTGCTTCTTGCAGGCTCTCTGCAGGGATGGTCATGTTTCTCCTCACAACTCCCACATCCAGCCCACATCCATGTCAGAGCAGCTGAGCCCCCATGGGTGTCACCATGCTGGGACGCCCATAAGGATAGAGAAGGTCAAGGAGAGCCCTGGCTCAAGCCTGGCTCAAGTCCCAGTCCAGTCTTTGGAACTGGGACTACCAATTCTTGCTGATTGAAGAGGCAAGGCTAGGTCCCACGAGGGCAGGGAGAAGGCAAGGAGACTGAGAGAGGACAAGTCTTTTCCTCAGGTCCTGCTCAATGGATAGGAAGTTGCCACATCAGTTTAAGTGCCTAAAACTAGAAGGAAATTGGGTTTGTTTATTTGCTGCCTTTCCTGCTGAAATCTCTGCAGAAAAGTGTGGCCGCTTATTTCAGCACCTTAACTATGGAGGGAACACCATTGCTGCTGGTGTAAATCTATGCATTCAAAAACCATGTACGGGAGGCCTTTAGTGACATGGTTTAGTGATAGACTTGCAATCCTGAGATAAAGGTTGGACTTGATAGTCTTAAAGGTCTTTTCCAACCTACCTGATTCTATGACTCTATGAAATTGTGACATTTAATTTGACAGCACTGTAAAACAAATCAGAATTCCTTTCTGGAGTCAGTATTTTTGCTGCTTGCAAAATTATTCCCAGGCCCAGAGCTTTTTTAAAAAGCCATAAATGGTTAATAAGCAAACGAATGGGGGAGAATGAGACAAACCTATGCCAGCTCCTGGACATCTCGCTTTATACTGCCTGTTTAATTGGATGGAAGGGATTAAAAGGATCTTGTCAAGACTATTGCTGCCAGAAAAAAAAAAAAAGAGTGACTCTGACAATAGTCCCATCGGACAAAACTGATTTTCTGCTTGTGTTGGTGTTTCCCAGGTAGTTCGTGCCAAACAAAACAGCAGTACTTGAGTTTTTGACGAATAAATCTTTATAGTGTTATACTTGCATATTCTGCCAGTTTGCTTGTGTTGCCTGAGCATTTGACCATCAGATAATTGTAGGTGAGATGTTATATTATTGTACTTACTCAAATATTTGCAGAATCAAATAAACTTTAACAGATTCTTACAACTGAGAATACTTTCATAACTGAGACCATTTTCAAGGGAAGATTTTAGAGCTCATACGTACAAAATAATCTTTGCAGCTCTACCTCCACATTTCGGCCTGGACTTTTGCAAAGATACACATACATGAGGGACTTCTTATAGCAGTAGAGGGTTAATCACATGCTAAAGTCTTTGTACATTTGAGACTTCTGATATGATGAGGATCAAAGTTTTACAAATACCTAAGATTAAGAACATGAGAATTGAAGAGAAAGGAATAACAGGGTTTGCAGTCATAGGCCATTCTTATGGGAGGCATTTTTCTTTTTCTTCTTTTGCTAATTCTATCATAAAGTGAACATACTGTTTTTTAAATTAACATCTAAAGGTGACATGACAGACACCTGGCATTCAGACATTAAGATGTGAGTCTTGCATTCTTTTCTCTCAGATTGCAAGTTTATAAAACAGGAGAAGTGTCAGTGTAGGGGCGAGTTGCACAGGCTATGTGTGGCACAGAAGAGCAAAAGCATAATAAAATAGATTTCAGGAACATATATAAGAACAAGTTTAGGGGACTTAGGGGGCATGTATGTTGCCAGTGGAAGCCAGCTCAGCAGATCCAGAATCAAAGGACAGTTCAGGTTGGAAAGGATCTCCAGAGATTTCCAGTCCACCCTCCTGCTCAGAGCACGTCCAGATCTGAGCTCAGACCAGGCTGCTCAGGGCTTTGCTCAGTCAGGCCTTGCAAGCCTCCAAGGATGGGGATGGCACAGGATGGAGAAATGTTTCCTACCTCTGTTTTCAGCTTATGCCCATTATTTCTTACTCTCCCATCCTGCAGCACCATGAAGAGTCAGCTCTGGCGCCTCACTGATGCCTTGTAGGCAATGGAGGGACTGTTAGGTGTCCCTAGCACCATGTCTTGTCCAGACTGAGCCAGCCCAGCTACCCCAGCCCCTCCTCATGAGGCAAGTGCACCAGCCTGGATCACACTGAGGGCTCTTTGCTTCCTCCAGTTAATCTATATCTTTTCTGTGCTGGGGGGCCCAAACCTGGGCACAATACACAGGATGTGGCCTAACAAGTGTTGAGTCAAGGGGCATAATCCCTTCGCTTGGTCAGGCTGTGCTCCTGTCTGTGGTGCTTCACCACCACATCACCTCATCATCACATCACTTCATCACCACATCACTTCATCGCCACATCTTCATCACCACAGCACACCACTGGCTCCTTTTTGTCGCTTTTGACGTGCCCTGCAAGTGTCAACTTTCAGTGAGCTTTGGCTTTCCTGGCACCATTGCTACACACCCAATACAGAAAGACAGTATCTCCAGTGGATGATTTACCATCCTTTGCCACTTTGCTCATGTATAAGGTTTGACAAATATTTGGCTGTGCACAAACTAGTAATGACTAAGCCTTTAGCTGCCCCATGCCTGAGTTTCCTCATTGAAATGCACTCATTAACTCCAGCACGTTGGCCAGGCTTTGCAAACCCCCTGCTTCTACAAATGGCGCATGCTGTCATGCAGGGATGCAGTGGTCTGAGCAACCTCATGTGCCCCGTGACAAGCCCAAATGCTTTGTCTTCGTGGCTCATACAGAAGGTGAGAGGGCTGCCAGCAGACCACTGCAGTCACATCCTCCTCTGTTCATCACACGTAGCAATGTTACCAAACTGACCTACTTTCCCCATCCACCCACGGAAGGCTAATCCTGTTTAGCATGGCTGGAAGGGGACGGGCATGCAGAGAAGTGCTCCGAGTTATACAGATGGCAGTCTTTGCTGATTAATGTTAGTTTAATTTGTTTGCCTTTCTGTTTCCAGCCATGTGAGGGGAGAGCAAAGCAGCACTTGCACAGAGGGATTCACTTAGCCTGTTCACTGAAGTCTGAATGGCTTTAGTCATTCAGTAATAATAGTAATACTAATAACAACAACAACAAGGAAGATAATGGGCATGTATGTACTGATCTTCATAAGAGATCCCTAGCATCACACAAACTTTGAACGTTGCTCACAAGCTAGAGATAAAGAATGCCTCTCACTTATCCTGGCCAAACTCCAGCACGGCGCTGCTGACGTTGCTTGTGACTTACATTGTTGTGAATTACACCACATCTGTAGAGCATTTGTAGGCTGCGCACACTAAAATTCAGCCGGCACCAGAGTTAGAGGGGGAAGCTAAAAGCACACAGTAGTAGGTGCAAGGTTTCTGATACTTGGAAAAGAATACCTCTTCTCACCGAATGGAAAGAATAAAACCTGAATATGCTGTGAGCCTTTACTTCTCTTCATTATGATCTCATAATACTCAGCTGCATTACCTATGAGCATCTTCCTGCCATCCCTTGTGCAGAATAGTGGAGCATTAATTTATGTCAAATTTTCATTGTCCGCATTTGGATTATGTTTTAATTTCTGTTTTGCTTTAAGCCCGTTACCATCTAGAGATTCATTGTACATGTACATATGAAACATGGAGAAGCCCATGAGGTTCACAAAGTCCACTATTTTCTCAAAAAGTTTTTCCTTTGCTTTTTTGGAAACCTCTAGCAACCTTTTATGTAGTATAAACGAAATGTAGTAGTCTGCTGAATGCAGGAAGACTAAGCTGCACAGTGACAAAAATAGTCTAAAGCTGGACACTAACCAAGTTACTGGATTTTTCCTTTACTTGTTAAAACAGTAATTCCCACAATAATCATGGCATTACATGACCCACGGTCAGACTGTCCTTCTCCCACTGAAAAGTCACAGCCCCTTCTCCAACAGCAATGCGCGTCATCAGGAATGTGATTTGTTACTAGCTTTTCTTAAGTTTTCTTAAGGCTACTCTGCTTTTTAATAAACCAATTTTGATTGCTACAGGTGGGATTGCATTGCATTTAGATATGGGCTCCAGCATCTTCTTGTAACAGTTCATAGGTTTACACCTGAATAATAAGGACGAAGGAGTGCAGTTCATTTGATGTATCTGTGAATCTGTTGATTTATTCTGATTTGTGTTTTTACAAATCCTTCACATCATATCCCTCCCTACATCACAGAAACGTGAACTAATGCATTAAAAATGGTCAGACGGTCACTTCTTGCCTGTCACTCTGTGACCTCTTCTGCCACTTCCCATTTGCTAATCTTTCTGTTTGCCCCCAGAAAGGCTTGGAAGCAAAATATTTTACTTGTTAGTGTGCTTTACTTCATTCCACAGCTCTGCCCTTACTGAGAAGAAGAGGGTAGAGCTGCTAGCACCAAGCCAGAGTGGTGCTCCCCAATGTGGGCACATGCCCATCTAAGCCAGTTGTGGAGCACTCATGGGACAGCATCATTGTCCAGTCACAGCACCCAGAGAGGGCACTGGAGGTCGAGCGATGTGTCTGGAAGGTACAGGAACATGTCTACCCTCTACTCTGTTGCTCTTTTTCTTCACTCTTCACAAAGATAACAGCTGTTGGGGAGGGTCTGCCCAGAGGCCAGAAGGTAGTTCAAGATGTTTCCTCCCAGTGTCCCAATTTTCCCTGCAACCCTTTCCTATCCCCTTTCTGGGAGAGGATTGTTCTCCATGTGCAATATCATCACCTCTGCTTTGGCTGGTGGTATTATACCAGCATCCTAAGGGGTCTGAGGGTGAGGTCCAAGGGAGGGCTCAGGTATATCTGCAGTGCATGGGAAGCAACACCAAGGTACGGCAGGCAGCACCCCTCGCCCCAGGGCTGAGCATGCCCTATACAAGACAAGTGGCTGAATGCCCCAAGCAAGTCCGTGGGTGATAGACACAGACACCCCACCATGCTGGAGAGGGAAGAGGAGGAAAAGCCCAGTCTTACCCCCACAGCTGCCAAACACAGGGCTAGAGGAGCACAAGCACTGCAATTTCTCATCAGGCTTCCCCAGGCACAGATCAGGACCTCTGAAAACAATTTGTCTCTGTTGTAATTCAGCTGTGTTAAATGAATATGATTAAAAACTCTTGTTAAATGTCAGGCTGATTTGTAGGAACTGAGATTGGATGACTTCATGGCAACTCGGTGGGAAATCAACAACTGATTACTTACATTTGAGTGTCAGTCATTTTATAGCATATCCTTATGAGCAGTAGGGCAGGGAGGAGGGAAACCAACCTCACCCACATGAAAAAGTAGTAGTTTAATTTGGTAATGAAACATTTCCAGTGCAGGATAAGGTGATCAGTGCCAGATGAATTTTATAGTGCAAGCTCTGTGTCCACTGGGAATAGACTGTATCAAAATAAACATGTGCAATCTTTCTTCTGTGGAGTCCATGGAACAAGCTGGCACTCTGCCTAAGTTACTTCTTTCCCAAGCAACTATTCATTGTATAAATGAATGTGGGGGGGATGTTTGTGCTATTCTCCATCTGATAACTAAGCCACAGCTATAGATTTAACAGTTTTACCCAGTCTTCATGATGTCACCCTTCCCTGCTTGTGGGTATGTGTCTTTCTGTGTGCCTGCCCAAGTACCACCCTGATGAGAGTACTTGATCTTTCTCTTCCTTATTCCAGGTGGTTCCCATCTTTTCAAGTAATAGCATCTTCGCTGCTTGTTGATAATGATATTAATGAAGCCCCAAGTGTAACTTGGAGCTGTTAAGTACTCTATTGGCAGGAGTTACATCATGTGGTGGTGTTACTTTTAGGCTTCCAAACTGTTTTCATTAGCACGAAAGAACTGTTCAAATTTTGATAAATCCTTGTGACACTAGGGAGTTTTTATGTTACCTCTGCAGGGGAAAGGTTCCACACAGCCACAATGTTTACTACCTGCCTCCATCATTGCAACAACCCAGAATTGTGTCAGAAACCAGGCACTGATAGGGATGAGGCAGTAGATTTCCAGTTTGATATCTGGGACCTTTCCAGCTGAGTGAGGATAACATAAAGTAAGCATGTTGCTCTAAGCACATACCTAAGCTCCATGCCATGGATTTCTCCTCCAGATATAAGCCAGCATCTGGTGTGGCTCAGGAGAGGGATGGCAATGCTATTTCACAGCAGGTGTATACTCTGCCGTATCTATTTTATTGAGAGCAGTTTTAATTTCATATGATACATATGTACTGGCAAAAGCTGTAGCAATGCTTACGAAGCTCTGGAGATTTTGCCCTGTGAGCAAACAGAAGCAAAATGACAATTAGATATTGTCAAACACTAGCAACAGCACAGCAGGTCCAGAATTTCATGTCAGTCAGTGAGAAACCTTGTTTACTGGAAGCTGGCCATAGATAGCTTAACAGATGTAGCCAAATCCTTGACAGAACAGACTGGTTAGACCTGTTGCTCTCTTTTAAGAGTAGAGGCTTCCCAGCAGTGTAATTCTTTGATGGTTTATAGGGTACAGCTCTAGGAAGCCCCTTTCCATTAGGTACATTGTACTTGTCCAAAACAGTTGATCCTGACTGCCCTATCCATCCCCATCCTTCATCAGAGCCATCCAGAGGTTTCATCCCCATATTCCTCCCTTCTAGTGGGAATTTGTTACAACCAGAGAAGGCCTTGGTGCAGCAGAGGAAGACCTTCAGGGATTCAGAGAAAGCAGCTTCTGCTGACACTGCCCCATTTTGCTTGTCATACCCTAGATTCAACAAGGGTGAAGGCAACATAGTATTTTGAGCAAAGGTCTAATAAAGAAATACAGCAAAATCCTAAATGCTAACTCTTGCCCCTGTTAACTGGTGCCTTCTTTGTTCTTGGATAACGCAGGTGCACATTTTCATTGCAATAATGATCAAATAACAAGAAAAACACTGCATGTTATCTCTACATTTCATCCTGAATTATTTGAAAACACACGTGTTGGGCTAGCAGTCTGATTCTGGGATTGGGCAAATAACCACCTAAAGTGTTTGTGAAACACCGGTGAATAAATTTTCACTGGGTCTATCAATCTTCCTTGTCTAGAATACAGAGAGTGAGATGGCTGACTTGGCTGTTTTGCAAGGCCAAATAAATATCTGAAAAAAAAACATTTAAAAATCACATGGCATTATTCATTATTTTATTCTGCATAGTAGAATTTAGCAACTTAAATTTGCCAGTTGTGACTAAAAAAGCCAGTCCCTCAGCTTTCATATTTCCTCCATCCATGAGCTGAATGCCACGAGGCAGTATCTTTACCCTCCGATCAGTGACCTGTGGCTTTAATTCCTCATTCCTCCTACATTTGATAAACATTACAGGGTAGTTTCATGTTCTTAGCTAACTGTTGAGTAATAAGCAGGTGGAATATCACTGTAGGAGAGCTAGTAGCAGAAAGACAGAATTTATCCACTGCTCTTACTATCAATAAGTTTGCATTCCTGTTTTTTCATAAAATGTTCTTTAAACAAGCCTATTTATGTGTGACTCATGTGGAAAACACCATGGACTTAAATAATGCCTAGTAATTAACTTCCCTTCTCTCCCCCTCCAATTTTATTCATGTCATATTTGTTAAGAACTCATTAAATGAGAAACATTGATTTTTGAAAGCGAGCGTTATCATTGCCTGTCATTACACTGCTGCTTTGAAAATGACGCGTTGACAATCCAGGGTTTGTAGCAGCATTGCGCTGCCAGTTTGGAAAATATTTGTGTGGGATGCAGCCGTATAAGGCTTTTGTGCCTGACATGGGTGTGAGGTGACCTGAGAGGCTGCAGCAGCGCAGGGGTTCCTCCTTGGGCTGAAGCGCAAGCATCTCACTCTTCGGAAGGCCATTGAGCAAAGGAGGGTAGGCAGTGAGCTGGCAACAAGTGTTTATGAGGATCCCAGCCTTCAGCTGGGCTGCTCTTGTGTTTTTCCCTTTGCCTTGCCCACACAAATTTACTCAATTTACCCCTTTTATTGTGCAGCTTTATGAACATGTCTTGTGCTCAGAGTACTTTCTCTTCACAGCTCAAAGTGCTATTGGAGCAATAGAACTATAAACCATGTGTCAGGTCACAACACTTTGGTGAAGACTGGCAAAATGAGTGACAGGGATGGCACATCCCCATGCTCAGTGTGGCACTGCCAGGCAGATGATCTGTCTGAGCTATGGGGAGGGGTTTTTAACAGTGTGGCTTAGGCAGTGGGATTTATGAGGACACTGTGAATTTGGGGTGTAATTCAGTAGAGTTACTACCGTCTATTTTGGCTTTGGGTCAGGACCCACAGAGGAGGACAAAGAGCATGCCCATAGGAAGCCCCACCTGAGAAGTCAGAGGCATTGATGATGCCAGCTAATGCTCTGGGGGTGGTTTTGGGGAAAATGCAGGGCACTGAAAATACATTTCCAACTTGGCAGGCCCCAGGGCTCATCCAGCCTGCAAGTTTGCAGAGAATAACCTCCACATGAAAAAATTCCCTCAAGAAGTGGCTGTTTTTGTACTGTGCTGGAGCACCATGTTGTGCCTGGGAGCCTTGATCTCTGGCTGGAGCCCCTAAGGCTAGCGTGACGTTCAGAACTAACATTATCCACAACGGATGTTTCCTAAAATCAAGGACTGTGGCATAAAGCACTGCTGACACATTTATCTGACCTGAATATCATCGCTCTTATTAAAATGAAATAGAGCAACTCTGAGATTAACCTGCAAGTAGAGCTAACAAAATGACAATTCATAATGATTCTCGCATTCCTTCAACAGAAAAAACTGCTTAGACAATCTAATGGATGAAGATGAGAAAGACAGGGCAAAGAGGTGAGCATTTTTTCTTTTATAACTCTCTGTTTAACTTGTGATGAGCTTGATACTGTTTGTTGCTGCAGAAGCTGTTTTATCCATGATCAATTAATCAAGAAGAGAGAGTAAAATACAGCCAAGCACCACTTGAAAAACTGCCATGTCACAGATTCCTATTCTTGGCTACCCTTTAAGAAGAAAATAGCATAGCAATGTTTTTTGTGGAAAATGTCAAAAAAGCATTGATCATTTTCTTCACGTTACTGCGCAGCATGAGAACTGAAGAACCAACAACGTACTCCTGCCACTGTAATACATCATCTGAGCTTCCTGAGTATATAAAAAATGTGTGGGTTTTTTACAGAGTACATTTTGCAGAAGATAAAGAGCTAAAAAATTGGGGGTTCTTATGGTGGCCCTTTATTCAGCAATGCCTATCTCACAGTAATAACAACACCCAGAAGTTACCTTCAGAGCAGAGAAAGACCACAGAAAGTGCTCATGACAGCCCTAAATAGGCACAAACCTTCATTCACATACATTCTGCACTACATCATCAAGTCCTGGTTGGGAGGAGACTGTTGTGAACAGTTAGTGGGGAGGGAAAAGGTGTGTTTCAAGGCAGAAGACCCACGGCAGTAAAACTCCTAATAACTGTCAGATCTGACTGGCATCTGCAGAAAAGCTGTTTGGAAGCATTTAAGGTGTTTATTTTTCTGGATGTGTTACCAATACCGCAGTTTAATTGCTTTAGAGGGAGCCATGGATTGCACACCTCTTTCCCCTTGGTTCCCCTCTAATGAGAGTATTGCCAGTCCAGGCACAACTAGTTGATCCAGTTTCATCTCTTTTGATTCCGACACTGCTTCTTTCCTCCCTGCAGCTTTTTCTCCCTAATATAGGTCAGCACAAGCTGCAGCCGAGCTCAACCGTTCCCCCTTGCTTCCTCCTCTTAGTGTGTGCGTGCTCAGGCTGCAGAAGGCCTGCCTTTGCTATCAGAAGCAAAATGCTGACCCAACTGCCTCCCTTTAGGCTTGCAAGGGGTGTGTACTGAGGCCAGAGCAAAGTGATGGCCCTTCCAAGCATCTCTGCGCTCATCCTGCAGCACAGTGGGAGGTGTCACCCTTCCCCAGAGCCCCAGGGTCAGGAAAGGGGGAAGAAGGGGAAGGAAGCCCACAGTAGATAGTTGCTTCATATTCTTAAGGCCTGATTATCTTCAACATATCTGTGTGTTAATTGTTGGGTTTTTTTAAATGCATTAGATGAATGTATATAGGAAAAAATAGGCTCACACATATCCTCAATTGTCATTGCCATCTGGTATGGTTTTCATGCCATTTGTTCCTGGAGGGAATTTTTGTCATACCCTGGGGCAGGACTCGATCAAGGTGGATAAAAAGTGATAACTTTGAAAATGAGAAAAGGAAATTGCTTCTTTAAATTGTAATTAAGTACATTTTGATTCTTATAAATAACTCTGAATTTGAAGTTAAGTTTGAAACCGTGAGAGACTTCATGAAGGTCTAAGGTTACTACCTTGTACTAAAATCACTTGGATTTATTTAAAAGGTACAGGTTTCCTTACAAAGCTTTAAAGAGAGTCAAATTTGGGAGAAGCCATTTGCTGAACATCTTGCTGTTGTGTCTTGAAAACTCAGGACTCTCATCTGTCCTGTGCCTCAGGGGAAATATTTTCTTTGTTTTTTTCTATTTGGTATAAGGACTGGGTCCCACAGTGTTGAGAGACAAAAAAAGCCAAGAAAATTGTTCTCTTTGTTCATTTTCTGTGTTAAAAGTTGGTGAGATTGGAAATTTCTAGATCTAACTCTTCAGGGATGGACCAGGAGCTGGGTTTCTCAGGTCAGACACATACACGCACCATTTTACTATCTGCTGCGATTTATCAGGCACATACAGGTTGTATTACAGAGAAATGAGAAGAGGATCCATCTTCTCCCAAGGAGAGGCACCTGTGCTCCCACCTCTTTGCTAAGTGTTAGTATTTGGTCAAGACATAGAGCTCTTCCTTTGGGACACTGGTTATTTTGAGCCCCATTCTGCATCAGCTGACTCCCTAAGGTACTACTTCACTCCAAAGCCCCAAGGACTAAAATGTGGATATGATGACACCACACTTGTGGGCACTGAAGACCTCTTTAAAGTCTTCTGATTTTCTGGAGATCAGAAACCATAATTTCAATTCTTTGATCATAGATGAGGTTTATTTTGTTTTATAGATTTATTATTTTAAAACAAAAAGTGGGCTTTGTGTGCTTTTTTCTTTATTTGCTTTTATTTCAGTTTAATTTAGTAGTTTCTGTTGGGTTTTTTTTTTTTAATTCTTTGAATTCAAAATTCCAACCAAAACAGGTTTGAAGTGAGCCATGAGAAAGCACTTAATAAATGGGTAAGACCACTTGCCTTTTCCGCCTCCATGAAGATTAAATTTAAGAATGAAGGTTTGTGGTACAATTACTTCCTTTGTTGCATATATAACATATCCCACTGCACAGCAAAAAGAAATATGAAATTTAGTGTAAAGTCGTATTTCATTATAAATCACTAAGATGTAATGACTGCAAGTCAGCAGATATCAGCGTCTCTTTAAGATGATAAGCAGCAATTATATGAGAAAGTAAAAATGGTTGTTTATAACACATGTTAAATTTGGTGATTTTGACCATTCTGAATTCAGGCTGTCCTGTATTGCCTTTAGCTGTATTCACTAAAAAGCCACATTTTATTCATACTGTGCTTCTTTCTTCCCCTTGGTTATGCTGTTTTGTTTTTTTTCTTGGAGTAGTGAAGAGGGAGCGGAATTGGAACAAATAGTATGGAATTAAGACAGGGACTGTTTTGGCTTACTGTAAATTACGTGCCCTAGCAGGCATCGTATTTCCAAGCCTAGGAAATAATCTTCCAAGGGAAGTGATGAAAACTGCATTATTTAACACATTTACAACTGGACTGAACAAAGCATTTACAATTGTTCAGGGATAGTTTTTGCTCCCTTTTTTCCTTCCCATTTTTCCTTTTTTTCCTTTTAAAGATTTTACTGTGGTCATCAATTCAGATTTTGGTAGAGTTATTTCCACAAGAGGAGTTTTTGTATTTCCTTTGTGAATATAATGTCAAGTGTTAAAAATAGATACTTTACATTTTAGAAAAAGCAACACTTTCCCTATAGATGGTTGGTATTTTATTTTATTTTGAGGGCAGGAGATCAAGACCCTTTAAGCTTAAAGTGAACTGGGGATTGAATTATAGGGAAGTAAAATGTTGACGTTCTTAACATCCCCTTGAACTGTACAGAAACAAGATAAGGCTGGAGCTTTTCACATCTTGTTCTGACAGCCTTTTGCACTGTAATAAGAACAGGCTGAAATCAGTCAGGCGGTATCCACCCAATCTCTTGTGTTCAAAGCTGTAAAATAATCAAGTGCTGGCTTCTATCCAATGTATCTCCAAGTGTGTTCAGGGTTGAGAGCAAGACAAACAAAAATTACCCCTCTGTCAGTAGTAACATCCAGAAGCCTCTGCAGTGATTTCTCTGCTAAAGTTTATTGCCATCCTGGTCCTTGAAGGAGATGTAAATGCTGAGCTAAATTCTGCTCTGATTTTTAGCAGCATGCATCCAGAGCTTAAGAGGAATGTCAGAGTTAGCTGGGACTAAGAAACTCAGAGTGAGAATCGGCCTCTTGGCTTTTCTTTCCTGTCTGCATGTAACCAGATTTTTAGATCTTTACATAATTAAGAAAGCAAATCGTGTTTGCTTGAGGACCTTTCAGAAGAACAAACACAAACCTTCTGGGTTATATTTATCTGTATTTTCACATGGCTACAGAAGTCGGGGTGATAACCTCCAATTAGAATGACTGTTGTATTCATGGGAGCAATTCAGAAGATACTTGCTTGTGTATAGGTTGACATACAATTTAAAAAAAAAAATCAAGTGCCCACACCAAAAAGATTATCAACAGCCATAATGACAGCATTGTTGGGGTGCCAGAACACCCCAAATGAAATCAGGTCCTTTCTTCCTATGAGCTTTTCATGCACAACAGCAAAAGCAGGCTTTCTCTGAGGAGTTAGTAAGCTAAACAGACAAGACTGGCAAAGAAAGCTGCAGCACTTCTCAGCCCCAAGATCAGGGAACACATCCCAGTCTCACATGCAGTCCATGCTGGGTGGGATAAGACATGCTGGATGCCCTCCCTCCTGCTTGCCCTTGTCACCTTGGAAAGGAGACTGCAGTAGGTGACATATGTACTAGATGGGAGCTGCAGCAACCTCTACTCAGATCCCTGGTCTTAAAGACTGGGAGACAACTGCCTGATTTCTCTCTACGAGCCAGCCTGGAGGTAACCAGAGGACCTGTGACCAAAGTGGGCTGGTCCCTCTAGATGGGCACAGCTCCAGTGCAATGGCTAAGCTGCAGGGCTGGGGTCTCCTGTTAAGACTGCACAGATGAGCATGATCTGTAGTTTAACTAGTCCCTGCTCTTCTTTGTGGGTGATTTTAGTGTTGTCACAGCATTCTTATTTCTTCTTGCTCTGAGTGCCTCCTCAGAGGCTGTGTGTACTTTCAAGATCCTGTGCATGCTTAGGAGATGGGCAGAGCTCCTTCACCTACATACAGGCTTAAAGCCAATCTGATGTAGACAGTGTCCAGCAGCAGCACATACGGGCAAGCAGAGCCTCTATCTCCCCACTGGCCTCTAAAGGGATCTCAAAGACCAGAGCAGGAGGTCGGAAGAGTTGCCTCCTATGTGTCTCTGCAGCTTTGCTGGAGGCCAGTTATCGATCTTCATGTGAGGCACACAGCAAGTTAATTTCTATTTGTGTATGTTGCAAAGAGCAGGTACATGATGATTTTTCCTGTTGGTCATCCTTCTTTTTTCCCCTGGTCCACAGGGCTTCACGTAACAAGTCTGAGAAGAAGAGGCGTGATCAGTTCAATGTTCTCATCAAAGAGCTCAGCTCCATGCTTCCAGGCAACACTCGCAAAATGGACAAAACTACTGTGCTGGAAAAAGTCATTGGCTTTCTGCAGAAACATAACGGTAAGATTTACTGCAGCTCTTCGTGCACTTGCCAGACAGTTATTATGATATCCTGTTTCCTTCAGTGATTATCAGAATGGCTCAAGGGGCCTAAAAGTGCCAACATAAGGTTGGGAGGTTTATTCTGTCTTATCAAAAAAGATCATTTGCAGGCATTGTGCTGCCCAGATCCATCTCCTTGACTACTCTTCAGCTGAGGATGACGCTCAACCTGCTAGAGAAGGGGTGAATGGCAGGAACCGAGGGAAGGAGGGCAGCATGCATGAAGAAGAAAGACACTTTGAACAAGAGAGATTTGGGGCCAGAGGCAAGAGTCCCTTCCTTGAAAACTGCAGCATTGTGAGCCGAAGAACAAAGCATTCACCCCAGCTTCTCTACAGTTTTTCTGCTGAGCCCCCCTGCTCCTCCTCAGTGGGTTTTGTAGGACTCAATTCTCCAGTGAGCAAAAAACTTAGACCAGAAAGGGCCCAATTTTTGAAGTCGGCTTCAGCAAATTACATCCACAGACAGCTGATGTATTTCACCCAGCTTGTGCAAGCAGAAGCTGCATCGCAGCGTGCAGTTACAATGGTAAAGTTGAGCCTTAGAAGGCCAGGAATTTATTTTTTAATGCACAGAGCAGTGACAGTGGAGTGCTTTAGAAATGTACCCTCAGAGAGGGCAGAGGATATTTCTGACCCTGCTGATTTAATCTGCTTTGTCTAGTTTCTAGTCAGTGTGAGGAATGTGTGCTGTGGGCTCCCTGAGGCATGGACATCCACCAGCAGCGGACAATAGAAACACTTCTCCCTTATAAATCAGGGCACTGGTTTAAAATGGGGCTCCCTTGCTCTGTCCCTCTGAGGAAAAGGCTTTGGTGAGTGGCCAAGGGGAAGGTCCCTGGTCCCACAAAGCAGAAAGGGGTCTCATGAGCCGATGCACTGCATCACCTAGCTCACCTTTGCTCATCCAGCATCACAGAGAGCTCGCTGGAGAGCTCTGGGTGAAATGGAAGAGACCATAAAAATTCTTATATAATGACTCCCAATGTAATGGAGCCACCAGTGTCAAACTTACTGAGGAAATAATTATAGTGGTTCTGTTGTCAGAGCACAGGTTTGCCTTAAATGAATTTTTACCACAGACAAGATGATTTCATACAGGAGGGCATGACTAGGACATCTCAAAGTTTAATACTTGTATATACCTATTAAAAACATGACAGTAATAACTTTTGAGGGTTTTTTTAGTTGCCCAAGGCAGAGTAAAGGAGAATATGAACATGCTCAATCATAAAGCTAAGCAAAGAACAATCACACAAGATCTGAATAAATGCAGATAAGTGTAGCTGATAGCCCAAATGATTTACTGCAAAAGGCACTTAATTTCTGGAAGAACAACTAGGTAAAAGAAAGCTAGCAGTCACAAATCCTTGCACAGTAATTGGGTCAAAATGTGACTGGCTTTTGTGCATTTGCTAAAAAAAGCAAATGTTATCTATTTTTAAACCAGATTAGTAGTCACACAATGCAATACAAAGCATCAGCGTTTTAAAATGTTATCTTCAGCGTACTTTGGATCTGGTTCATTCGATCATATTTCCCTTTCATTTAGTAGGTTAAACCAAGATTTTAGTCATTACAGAGAAGGAGGTCAGTTTTCAGGATTTTTTTTTCTTTTCATAAACAGCCTCCTTATTCATAATGCACAGAATCTCCCAAATCTCAAGTAATTCTTTAACAATTTCTGTTTCATGTGTATCAGCTTGTCCAAGCTATGGACCTGCTGAAAGTATCCTGTATTCTGAAACTATATAATAAAAATCTGTCAGGCTGATCTCTCTTTTTCCTTAGTCTGGTTTTGAACCTCCATGTAAGATCATGGGGGCTGTGGAGAGCTCCCGTGCTATCCATGACAGCCCCCAGCAGTGCAGAAAGCGAGCTGGACAAGCTTGTAGAAGCAGGCAGCTGCATTTCCACTAATAAAGCCTGAACAGAGGCTTTGAGTTCTTTCTAGGCAACGATATGCACAGGCACTGGTATAAATTTGCTGTCTTTAATATCATTTAGCTGTTTGTATTTATCTGGCCAGTTTGCCTGTGTGCTACAGATGGGGAGCATTGGACATTATCTGTTCTGAAAGTGTTAATCAATAGGATTAATTAGCAGGCAACACCAAAAGAAGACAGGCAGTGCTCAGCATCCCCTCACTACTAGAGCTGAATAAGGGAGCACCCTTGGACAAGCAGAGAAAGAAGTGAACAAAACCAGCTCAGGTCCCTAAATTGTACAATCTGTCCCCCATAACCGTGTCTGACTTGGGTATAGCTAATGTGAGTGGTTGCTTTTGAAGGAAATGGCTCACCATGGTGCATCCAGTTACCCCCATTATGGTTCCCAGTTTGAGTGTGGAGCTGTGACTTGTTACTCCAGTGTGCCTCTACCCTCCATGCCCTCAGAGAGCGAGCATCCTCTGGCTGCTGTGACTGGCCAACAGCAGGGCAAAACCCCATGGTGTCTGACAACACAGGAGGCCCTCTCCTCCAGATAGAGTTTGGGATGAGTTGCTGGTCCTCCATTCCCTCTCCTACGCTACTACAGACTGTGGGCTGGCAGTAGCATAGGAGAGAGTGGGGGCAGTAACATCACTGTAAGGCTGCTGCAAACACTCATGTTTCACACACATGTTGGAGAGCAGAGCAATAGCTCTGCTGTTCGAGGTCACAGCCCTCTGGGGCTGTTCCAAAGGAGTTTTCTTGCTGCTCCCTATTTGGCAGAGAAGCTGTAGGCTGAACCCTAGCTGTCTGGCACCCTAATTTTGAAGCTGTAAATTGTAAGTATCAATTTGACACGTGCTAATCTTTGCCTTGATTTTACTTTCATACAAAGTTGTTTTATCTTTAGATCAATACCCAAGTAAGGCTGCTTGAGGCCAACGGCTATGAGAATACAGACACCCACTGAAGTCAGTTCAAGTTGAGCTGAGTAAAACATGAGGAAAACATTTCAAGATTGGGCCCAGTTTCGATAGCCATTACAGTCTCTGTATGTAAACCCATGCTTGAAAACTGCAACCTGTTGAATAGAAAGATGATTTCTGTCTTTTCATAGCAACTCATAGATAGTCTTACAAGATGCAAGTTTCTTTGAATTTAAAAAATTCAAATGTTTTATTTGTCTAGAAGTCTCAGCACAGACGGAGATTTCTGAAATTCAGCAGGATTGGAAGCCTTCATTTCTCAGCAATGAAGAATTCACCCAGCTGATGTTGGAGGTGAACATGCATATATACTGTTCCTAATTTTGTCTAGCAGTCATGGAAATGCCCAAGCATCTAGAATAAAATGTCATCTGCTATTCCGAAAGAGAAGGTTTCAGGTATTGCTGCATTTGACTGTCAAGCAGAGCTGTCTCTGGGGCAAGGGATCAGAGTCCCTACATCTTTTCACTCTCAACAGTGCCATCACTGTGCTGCCGCAGCCCTCAAAGCTGCTCAGGGGCTCCCAAGAAATGCATTCCAGTGGAGGGATTCAAATCAGAGGTTACATTTTAGTTTTACAATCAGAGGTGAGGAAAAGTGCACACAACAGTTTTTTCTCCTGTTCTTGGAAGGCGTTATTATTACCTAATATTTATGCAAGACTAGCACCTAAAAAGCAGCAGTGTCGCATCCCTCTACTGCTAGGTGCTGTACAAGCAGATAAAACCTGACAGCTTCTCTTGGTTTGATACAGTTAATACTTCCACTCTAATGATTTTCAAGGCCCTTATCAAACACTTTTCATTCTAACAGGGAACAGGGTTATTTTGCAATGATAGTTTTTAAATTACTTTTAAATTATACCATAGGTGCTTTTAATGCTAGCTGGGATTTGAAGAGAGGTGACTCAATGGCATTTATGTAGGTTCAAGATGAAATGCAAATGAGCTGCTAAAATGCATTTTTCTCTCTCAATAACAGCTAGAACCTTCTTTAGCAAGGATCTTCTCCCATACTAAACACATGGTGGTTGCATGGTCCTGCAGTGCCCTTTGAGAACAAGCTTCTCTTCCTCCTACAAACAATGTGAATGTGGGATGTGATCAGGCTCTGGCAGCAGACAAGGAGGAGTGCAGGGGAGCAACTTCACCCACCAGGGGGTGGCACAAAGCCAGGGCTTATTGCTGGCCCCAGGGGCTGGCAGTCCATTAGCTAATGTAGTTTGCTGTGATGAGACTCCCCTGGTCCAGTGGTACAAGATGCCTTGCTTTCATTGCACTGAAAACCTCCCATTCCCATCTCCGTCTGCAGGAACTTCATATACATAATTCCTTCAGCCTGCACTGAAATATTTCCTTCAGATAGCAGTAAATTGGCAGTTGTCTTTACTGGCTGGGCCTTTGTTGATTCTACTTGTATGCCACACAATTATAGATCAAAACAATCGTGTTTAGTTTCCCAGCCTATAAATCACCTTCATGGTACTGTGATTTTCCATGCCCTTCAAGATAACATTGGGTATTGGGATGTCCTGTTGAGCTAGCTGTTCATCATTCTCTGCTTTTTTGCCTTTCTATTAATCTTATTTTATTAACGTTTGGACAAGACCGCTTGAAGTTTTTCCCATCCTGTTATTAAAAGATGGGAAGGGTTTTTTCAAGCACTAATTCAAAAGAATCAGAGCATAATTGACTGCGGTGCTACATCAGCTTTCTTGAAAATGGCCTTTTCTTATCCCATTGAAAAGGCTGTCATCAAATTACATAAAAGTAGGTGTTAGGCTCTGTTGTTCATGTAGGACTGTTGCAGTAGTTAAAGCTTCGAAGGGGGATATGCCCTCTTAATGTTGGAAGGACCAGTTGCGAGTAAATAAAAATAGAATTTGTATGCATGCATTAACTTGATTTTGCCACAGAATTGTGATGTGAGTCACTTTGTACAATTTGCATTGGATATGAAATAAAGACTTGATTTGAAAAAAAAAAAATCCAACAACGTTCACCATAGTAACATGCACAATCCAGCTGCCTTCTAAAACCTCAGTTCTCTTCTATGGGTTAAGAGCTATCCTGCTTTTTTAGAAAACAGCTTGAATGTACTACACTAAAGAAAAACATATTCTCTGCACTTAGATTAACAAAATCAAACTAACTATGGGAGCTGGAGGATTTTCAGAGATGCTAAACACACTCTTTTACTGGGGTATAAGTTATTGACCTGCTTTTCAAAGGATTGTAGCACCAGCAGATTCCCATTGACTTAAATAGTTGTGGGTGCTCAGCATTCTCTGGAAAGAGGAACATATGTTTATGTCTTTATTCAAGGCTTTGTGTTTTCCTTTCTTTTTTTCCTTTTTGAAAAACAATTAGCATTTTCCAGTGCTCTCAGAATTCTTTTCCTTATTGAAGTCAGCAGGAGGGAAGGATGTGCTGTGGCTCACAGGATCAACTGCTAGCCTGGCTTGGAGGCAAGCCTGGGTTTGCAGTAAGGTTTTGTAACGCCATGGCACCCTGATCAGGCTCTTTGCAGTACCCCTGTCTCCTGAACAGGTATCACCTCTGGAGTATAGTCAGACTCTGCTCTCATTCAGTTGTGCTTGCCATGCCCATACTGCTCAAATTCTGCAGGCAACACTCACTCCAGATAACCAGTGAACTGACAGGAAGGACCCAGACCTGATCCACTGGAAGGCTTTGGGAGCTTCACTAATGACTACCGCATTGCAACCAGAAGGTTTTAATGTATTCTCTGAGCACCTACTACTGAATCTTAATCTTGAGGGAAGGTCTGCTCACAGTAGGTTGCTGTAGGTCTGGAAATCTACCTATATTTAACTTGAGCAACATTTAGGTCAAAACTTTGCAACTCAGACTAAAGAAGAAACTAATTTTGAAGGTTAAATTGCTCTTGTGCAGAGGATGGGAATAAGGCTGACATTCCCCATCAGTGCTAGGAGTGAAGGAGCTTACTGCAAGGTGGGACTGAATAAGATACTGCAGAAGGGTGGAATGAGTAATCTAATACCATGACCTTTAAAATAAATCACTCAATTAAAACTCAGGCTAAGGATTATTTGATCATTTGCATTGCTTTTACTTACATGAAAGCCCAGCAATATACAATGTTACATTAATACAAACTGGATTTATGGGGTTTGCAGAGAAGTACCATTTTGAGATAGGACCGCATCCTTTCATCATCCTTTGATATTTACACAGAGCTCAAATGTTCATTTTAATAACTTCCAAGGGATCCAGTCTTAGTCATTTTGCATTATTAAAATGTGTGATTAATTTAAAAACTGAGACATGAAATGTTCCTGTGAGCCCTTTGTTGCTTCAATAGTAGGTTTTACTAGACTACAAAGAGTGCTGTAAAAGTTAAATCAGGCTGTAAAATCAGAGAATTACTGTTCTGCAACTTGAGATAACGTTCCTACAACTCGATAGCAATGTGGTGCTGAAGTCAAACTGGTTTGATCAACACACAATGAGATGCCCTGTTTACACCGCTCATTCCTATTAAAGCACTCTCCACTTGTCTGTTTTCCTTAGGCATTAGATGGCTTCATTATAGCAGTAACCACTGGTGGAAGCATCATCTATGTGTCTGACAGCATCACACCTCTTCTAGGGCATTTACCGGTGAGTAATGCTTTTCTACTACACACCATAGGATCGGGCCCTGTGATTTTAGAAAGAAATGTAAAAGGGTGGTGGTGGGGTGTTGTTTTCCTGAAAATGCAGTGAGGGGCTTTATCCCTGAATTATGGTGGCTGCCGCTGTTGATTGGCTCTGTTCTTTCTCCATCTGATTGATACCCTTCAGATTTTTGTTGCTATGAGGCACTTTGACTTATATGGAAAAAGCTCTGCGGGAATACTCTGGACAGGGAAGAGACAGGGTGACCTGGCTGATCTTTTCCATCTCTAAGCTAGCAGAGAGTAGCACCTGTGCTGCTGACAGCCCAGCAAGGAGCTTGTTAAGGGCCTTATTCTGCTCCCAGGGAGGTAAAGGAGAAAAAAACCCATTGAATTCAGACCTAGCTACAGGCTGCTGCAAAGCTCTTCCTGCAGCTGTGCTGTGCTTTCCCAAGGGGAGCACACCTTGCTCCAAGGAGGAGCTGGTGCTTGGGTCCAGCACATACAGCTTGTTTTATCTGCCGGCTGCTGGGTCTCACTGTGGGAAACACTTCTGTGTGTTCTAGCTTGGGCTGGAGGAGCAAGGGAGACGCACTGCTCCAAACTGTGTTCCTGTTGCTAAGGCTGCTCTAGGAGAAATAGCATAATAATTAAGGATTAATCCTCACACTCATTTTTAGCAGCTTGGTCTCAAATAAATACATGCCCAGGAGAAAAAAATAGCTGCCAAATCATTATTGTACCACCCCCCTGCCATGTTCTTAGGAAAATTGCAATTCTTTTTCTCTCATTTACTTTTTTGCCAAATACATGTTATGTTTTCCACCCAGACAAATGTATTTCACACACGCAACCTTGCTGTAATATGAACAAAAATTATTTTCTTCTGAGACGAAAGGAACTTGATGAAAGGCGGCAGCTCCTGGTAAATGCAAGAATATTGCTATGCAACAACAGATTGAACCAAATCTATTTCAGTTTTCTCTAATCCACAATGGTTGAGAAGACCGGTAGCTAACTATTTTCTGACATTTGCCTTCACTTCAAAGGCTGAGAGAACCCTGTCCGGCATTCAGAGTCATCATGCACTTATCGATTTCCATGGAATCTGTTTGTCTTTCATGGTTTGGGGTTTTCATTGCTATCCCTTCCAAATATTGATTCTTACTGGAGATGGTCGATCTGCTGTGAGGAAGTATTGCTTTTCAGGAACTCACATTTCAGACCCTCTGCCTAAAACCTTAAGCCCAGGGTGAACATGGATAGGTTCAGGTTCATAATTCCTGAGCTGGAACATCATGAACTAAATTGGTTTTCCCTCCTGAATTCATGCCTTGTGTAATAATCTTGCACAGTATCCAGCTCAAAATGAGGACAGAGATGGGCATTATTTTTTAGTTGCACAGAAGCAGCACATAGCAACCCAAGCCAGGGACCAACCTGCTGGGGCTCGAGGTGGAGCAGAACTTCCCACAGACCTTATCAGACCTGATGGAATGCTGATGGTTAAAAACTGCCCCCCCGTCACATGCCTGCAGAAAGACTGGGTGCATCCCGGAAACCGCAACTGAGCGAGTAATAAAGGCTTCTGCCTGCCCAAGGTTGGGATATCGCTATGGCCATGGATAGTTAGGTGCACACTGGGCATTGTAGTCCCATGGCTGCCCTTTCCGTGTGTTGTTTTTTAAGTTTTAAAACTAATTAGAGTGCTATCTGGAGATCTGTGTGGCTCTTTTTGTTTACCTCCAGGATCTATTTGTAAGCTAAATGCAGTCATGCTTGAGAGACAAAATACCAATTCTTTCTCCTCTGGGGCTGCAAGGGGAAAAAGTACTCTGCAAATCTTCTGCTTTGAGTACTGGAAGGAAAGCAGAACTGGGCAGAATGTGGAGTAGGGCTCTCTGAGGGCCCCTATCAAGAAATCTGATGCATTTTCTTTCATTAAAATCATAGAAGACTCTGGTGCTGGGAACAAATATGTCCAATTCTCTTTAATACAGTTTCCCTAAATTTCGTGGAGTGATTTCAAACACAAACTTCTTCTGTTGTAATTCTAAATTGTTTTTACAAGATCTGGAGGCTACTCTTAGGGTCGGCTGATGTAAAGAGAGGTTTAGCTCACACAGTAAGATTGACTACAGCTGAAGTGAAGTGAGCTCCTGGAAATCTGGTCACAACTTACAGTATTTACCAGTAGGAGGGTCCTCCCTGTCCCTTCTTGCCTGCTTTGCTGAATGCAACAGTTAAACACAGGCAGCAGAGTGACTTATTTCCACTCTACAGGAGGAGACGTAGTTTTCTCAGACATTGCTTGCCCATGGACTCAGGCAGAAGGTGCTGCACAAGCTCACAGGCTGGGAGGGTGGTGTCCATCTCATCCAGCTTTAGTCTCTTCACCAAGGTGTCCGCACTCAGCTCCTGCCCATATGGTGGTCCACAAGGGTTGGTGGGCAGGTGGCTGTGCAGAGACAGAGCTCAGCTTCTCTGTGGTGGGCTTTTCTCCCCTGGGGTTCTGCTGTGAAGCTCAGGCAGCTGCTCTGCTGTGCTGGGCTCTATAGTTAAACATCGCAGTGGAAAAATCCAGGACATAGCACCTCATAGTGTACAAAAGTTATATGTGCTGTTACAGGGTAGCAATCGGCATCCCTGCAGGTTATCAAGTTGATAGAGGGGCCAAATCCCAGTGCACGATAGCACAGCTATCTTTGGTTTTTTTGGGGCTGATGGGAAAAAAGCCTGTATCATTTGCAGCCCTTCCACCTTTCCATTCCCGTGGTGACTATGCTTGCTCAGCTCCCCTGCTTTTTTCACCTGAAGCAGGAATAATTCATCATATTTGCTCCTTACCACCCCCCAAAAGCAATGAAATGGTGAGGAAGGAGCTCCATTTTGGAGTACAGTTGTTTTGTTGAAACTGCACACATATTCTGCATCAAATGATTGTGGAACTTGGTGTATTGTATTTAGAATAGACCAGCATCCACATACGCAAAGGTGTTGTTTCTTTCCTGCCATAGCTATCAGGGGCAAATACTCAGAAGTTTGTGTTTAGCGGGATCCATTGATTTGAAGGTACAGAGTAAATTCCAAGCTTAGCTTGGCAGCATAAATATGCTTCAACATAGTTCATCTAACCACTCTACCCACAGCCACTGTAATTTATCCGCTTTGCCTGTCTCATTCAGCAATGCTTTGTGGCTGTGCCTGCCAGCAGGGCAGCACTGTCCACTGCAGAATAATTAGAATAATCAGACAAAGCTGCAAACTGTTCCTCTCCAACTGATGCATTTTTGTCTGTGATGATCAAATTTTGTCCATCTCTCCAGTCACCTTTTTGCTGTGGCACCAGATGTCTGCTGTTTGTGTCTGGTGCAGAATTAACTCTGAATAGCTTCCCTGGCATTTCCTACAGCTCCAGCAAGTCTGGAGTGTTTGTTTCCTTCTCTCTGTTTGACCTGTTGATATATTCTTGATTGGCATATTGATTCAAGAGTACTGTTGGAGTCTTGATACGTACAACTTCCAGACATTCTGCTCCGTGTGCTGCTTTACAGGTGTGCCTAACCTGCCCACGAGGCAAGAGCTGTGAAACACAGTAAGAAGTAGAAAAGATGGTACTTCTAACAGCAAAGATGCAAACCGAACATTACATTCTGAACTTGGTACACGGTGGCAGCAAAAATATAAAAGATAGGGCTCACAAATCAATGAATAGCTGGTGTTCAGGGCAGGGGGCTGCTTTAAGGGGTATGTGGAACAGAAGTCTCCTGCAACTCCAACTGCAGGTGTACTACCTTGAATGGAAAAGACACTGCAGAACTGGTAATAGGTTTTGGATAAGAGCTTGGTCACCGTATGGAGAAAAAAGGTGGTACATCATTGGGTCAATGAAGGAGCAATAGTGAGTCTGAGGAGAGGTGGTAGCTCACATCTAGTACTCCTGCAGTTATTGCGGAGTGAATGGGAGATTAATTAACCTCCATGAGACTTGTGTGAAACTGGTGGATAAGTATCATTATCTACCATTTACAGGTTGAAAGGGAACAAGAAAGAAAAATTCCTGTTCTGAGACTACCAAAAGCCTTGAACAGGACTCACCACTGTAGTTTCCCATGAGATGCTTTTTCTTCATATGCCCCAAATTGTATGAAAATGTACTTCACTTTGTATAAATATATATAAATATATATGTAAAATAAATATGCATGTCTAGAAAATAAATATAGATGGCATAAATATAATTTATGAGATCTGTTTTTCTAAAGAGAAGGACTTTTGTGGGTATACTGAAGGGAGGCCTAAAGGGGATCTACAAGCAGCCTGGAGAGGGACTTTCTAGAAGGGCATGTAGGGATAGGACAAAAGGGAATGGCTTTAAGCTGGCGGCACAGTGTAGATTTTGATCAGATATTAGGAAATAATTCTTCACTGTGAGGGTGCTGAGCACTGGCACAGGTTGCCCAAAGAAGCTGTGGCTGTCTCATCCCTGGCAGTGTTCAAGGCCAGGTTGGAGAAGGCTTTGAGCAACATGGTCTAGTGAGTGGAAGGTGTCCCTGCCCATGGCAGAGGGTTGGAACTGGATGATCTTTAAGGTTCCTTTCAACCCAAACCATTCTATGATTCTATGTGTGTATATTTATACATATTTATACATACGTATATAAGCTTAATCACATACTGTATCAGTAGGATGCATATTAATAAGGTATACAATCTGAAGTCACAATAATTTTCAAGTATTCTCAACAAAAGGAATATTCAAGTGCAACAAGCACGTGTAATAATTACTTTAAACTGAATAATCTAAAGTGATATATTATCAAGATAAGTGTATAAAGCATAGCACTCTGATTTTCAAAGTACATTTGATACATTTCATTACTCTAAATAGGAATTCCATTCAGAACAGCAGGCATGGTGGAAAGGAGAGGGAAACCAAAGTGCAATCTCACGTAAATACATAGGTAAATTATTGTGATTTGTAACTTACCAGTCTCATACAGGGCTAACACATTTTCAGCAGAACTGTACAGTCTGATAGGAGCTGCTCTGATGGCACATGAAGCTGTGTCTGTGTGCCAGCTCAGCCTGAGGTAGTCATAAGTGGGATGGATGTTAAGTCATTGCTATTAGAGGGTCACTTTATCTCATGACTTCCTTCTAGATATGCTCTTCTAGCGTTAGGTTAGTTACCATGCTGAACACAGTGAGATCTTCCTCTTGGCAACCCTGTGACAGACTCTTTGTCTTCTCCACCCTGGGCCAGTCATGGCCTTTTGCATAAGCCCATCTCCTCTTTCCATTCCCAAATCTCAGTACATAGATTTCAGATGGGTTTAGGTTCACGCCAGCTAACTGTGGGGCTGGAGACACCCAGGCATTCAGCTGATGGCTGGCCAGAGGCTTGTGCCAATGGCACCATGAAGTCCCCCTCCCTGAGGACTAATTACTGCTGCTCCAAAGCAATGTCCAGAGTGGGGAGTCTCCTTCTCCCTGCTCCCACCTGCCACTATGCTGATAGCGGGGACCAATGGCTGCTGCTTCAAGGGCACTTCTCAGAAGCTGAGAGGGCTCCCTAAGGGAAGGACTGGATCCGGAACTGATCTGGCTCTTAGGTCTGGTGGCCCAGAGTGACCCTCACTGCTCCTCCTAGTCAGGGTTTGCCATGAAGAGCAGAAGTTCCAGGGATCCACGACAGGCCTGTGGATGGAGCTAGTGAGCAGTATGGGGAGAGAGGCACCCATTCTCCAGCTGAGTCCCAGGTTTCATTATTTAATTGTATGGATATACCTGATGCACCTGATGGGTTCTGAGAAACATTAGAGGAGCATCACTGAGTGCTGAGAATTTAACTGAGAACTGGCCCACAGAGAAGTGGCTGCTCTGTTTGCCCAGCGGTTTCCTCTGACTTAAACTTTGTCAGGAGTCCCAGGAAATGGGTGGGAAAGCTCCAGTTGGCTGCCAGAGGCTTCATATCCACATTGCCGTGCATCTCTGCAAGCTTTGCTTGTTGTGATATTTCTGTTTTTCTCAAAGGTCCTTTTTCTTTGCAGTGTGATGTCTTGGATCAGAATTTGCTGAATTTCCTCCCAGAACAAGAACATTCAGAAATTTACAAGATGCTATCTTCTTGTATGCTTATGACAGATTCTGCCTCATCGGACTACCTAAAAAGTAAGTTTTATTTTATCTTTTCCAGTAAATGAAAAAGCAGGGGCAGGATAAAAGATTTCTGGCAGAAAGAGTTTCTTATGTGATGTGCAATGTAAAACTTAGGTTCATAGCCTTTTAAAAAGATCTTGCCACCTGTAAAGACCCTTTGGTTCTATTTTTAAATGAAACTCATCGCCTTTATTTTACTAGGCTAAGACTACTTGCAGTTATGTTAATTATTGAATATCGTATCTTTTGAGACAGCTGAGGAAAATGGGTTAGCTGATGGAAACTGAGAGTTCATGTGAGACAAATCACATCTTAATTGATATTTCAGTCTGTTTGAGTAAGATGCTGTTCAGAGGTATGCTAATGTGGCGCATACCTTTGGTTTGCATTCTAGTTGAAAAGTATCTGTAAAATCATTGTAATTGTTTTCAAACGAAATTTGGTTTTCTTAAAAATGTTTTTATTTGCCTCATCCCTATTCACTGTAGGAGGTAAGATATAGGAAACCTGAAAACACATGGTGCTTAATCTACTGTATATACAAAACCTGCAGCTGATCGCTAATATGCCAAAGTTAATTCAATAGATATTTTGAGGTAATTAGGCATAGTTTTCCAACAGAAGAAGTAGAGCAGCTGTGAGTTATGAGAAGCCTACATAGAAAAAAAGTGCTATAAATGAGGGATCCAGTTCTCCCCTTCGCTACACCAATGCTGTGGCAGTGGTGGAGGTGGTGTTAAGAGAAGGCTGTCCCTGAGCTGTGGTCAGACCTGTGCAGAGCCCTGAAGAACCTGCACCCCTGCAAAGTGATTCCTTGTAGACGCTGATCCTGCCATATATAGCATGAGGACTCTCAGTGGTAACAAGCTGCTGTAGTGCTGCCAGTTGCAAGATTGGGGTTGGAAGACACCATTGGTTGTGTTTAGCTTAAACAGCATATTTATTTCTTCTTCTTCTTCTTTTAACAATCCAGCTGACAATGAACTAGAGTTTTATTGTCATCTTCTGAGAGGAAGTTTGAACCCAAAGGAATTTCCAACATATGAATACATAAAATTTGTAGGAAATTTTCGGTCTTACAGCAATGGTAAGCTTTAATTGTTGTATAAATGTTACTTTAGCTGTGTAAAATATCAATATTGCTCCATTGAACAAGACAGGCTTTTAACTGAAAGGACTATTTTTAATGTCATGGGGTAAATTTTGCTTCACATGGATCTCGCTGCTGATTTACAATAGCTGGACAAATACCTATGAAGAGTGAAACTGTGTTAGTTGCTTTTGTTATTGCCCTTCACTTGTTAGCAGTGATCCTTTGATTCTGCATAAGTTTGCAAATAACAGCAGGTTCAGAGGAGTGTTTGCACTCACTAATACTGCGTGCTAAGACTGTACCTATTAATTAAATAATAAGCTTGCTACCTTATCTGCTGGCTTACATTAAACACAAGTTCTGTGCCAGAAATGATAATCTGTCAAATCTGCCCCCTCACCCTGCTCCGCAAACTACATGTAATGGAGTGCCTGCAAGCACAGCTCCGCACTGTGGTGACAGGTCCCCTGCCACTGGCATTGGAGTGTCTGAGGACACTTCCACCTACTTCCTTCTCCAGATGCCATTTTACATTCGTCTCCAGCACTGCAGAACCCAATACTCTCAAAAAAGGGAAAGAAACGCAGTTAGCATAGTCACTAGTGCGCCACAGCCTGTCTAAGGGATGCAGGGCATATTTCCACCTCGCCCATTCCCTAACAAGCAGATTGCTGCATGGCCATTAGTGTCAGAAATAAAATACCCTTTTATTACTTTCCCTTCCCCTGCCTGCCCAAGTTTGCTTTACTTACTTGCCTGATTGAACTCCAGAGTGGCATTTCCAAAGTTGCTGGTATTGTTCCAAATAGGTCATCCTCGGCAAAAAAAATTCCCCACCATGCTTTCCAAAAACCACACGCCACACTGCGAGAAAATAAGTCCCTGTCCCCATTTAACTTTCTGCTCTTGCTCCACATGACTAGAATAGAAACCTACGTGCAGGATGAAGATACGTATTTCTTGTTTGGTGCCATCTGATTTGAAGCTTTATTTGTAATAAGAAATGTAACTGCCTGTATGCTTTCTCGTTTGAATGAAGTGAAATGCTGCTGCCTGACAGACGCGCACACCAAGCTGTTCTGTTTTCTAGAGCAGAAACTGGCTTTCAGGTGCTGACTCATACGGATATATTTCTACCAGGGGAATTTCTGATCCATTTTCTTCAAGGATTTTTCAGCCTTTTATTTTGGCATGACCTTAATATTGCTTTTTTATCTGTTAGGATTTCATATCCCGGCATTTGTATGAGTGGGTATTTCTCAGAAGAAAGATAAAACTTGCATTACAGGTATCTTCCCTAGTTGGATGCATATAAATTAAATGAGAACATACTGATTTCAGAGGACACCAAATCATTTTCCAAAGACCCCAGCTTATAGCTTTCAAATAAGATGTGCTTTCTGCTTAATATTTTTCCCTCTGTAACATCTTTTTCTAAATCTTCCACCTTATTTCGTCTCTTCTACTTTCTTCCCATCTCTACTGCATTCAGGCCCTCTGTTCAATAGGGAGGGGACAGCACTTGCCCATGCTCTGTAAGATGGTGTCTCCTGGCACCATTCCCATTTCCCCATTGCAGAATCCAGCAGCTTGTCCATCCTGACTTTAGATTCCTGAGTTCAGTGCAGAGCCTGGTGGAAATACTTGTTCATGAGTGCATCCCCAGCACTGCTCCCCCTTGGCTGGGGGATGTCCCCATGGCTCCCTCTCCTGCACCCTGGCTTCTAATCCAGCCACAAAAACACCTCCCAGTAAAGGTGGAAGCAAGCGCACCAAGAGTTGTGATGTCGCAGCAGTCACCTCTGTTTGCCTGGGAGCTGATAACCTTGGGCCAAGGACAGAGCGAGCAGCCAGAGGAGGGTGCAAATCTCCGAAGCGGCTGTTGTTAGCCCCACTGGGTTTCTTGCATCAGCCAGGTGCACCCTGAGCAAGACATGGGGGCATCAGCTCAAGTGAGCACCATATGAATGCAGCTGCCCCTTGGGCAGCCTTACAGCCCCAGGCCTGGGGGCAAGGAGCTGTGCTTTGGCAAGGGCACTTGCAGCACAGACATCTTCGAGCATCTGATGGGCACAGCGATGGGCTGGGTTCCCACCTCTGCTTGGCTTCTCAGGTCCCAAGACACCCTGTTATCAGGCACTGTCCCCCCAGCCAATGCACCTCCCAGACACTAATATCTCTCTTCTTCCTCCCGTTAAATAAATACCCATTCTTCAGCCATCCCCCCTCTAGGTGTGAGGCCAAGCAGGTGAGAAAGACAGTGGTGGGAAGGGTGGTGGGGGAGACACATATCACTTGCAGGGCAGCACTCTTCCTATGTGCGTAGGATTAGCTGGCCCCAAAGCCTGGTTTTTGGAGGTGTTTGTGAAGGAAGGAGGCTAAGCTGAAGATAAAAAAGAGTTAGCTGGGGGAGAAAGACAGAAATTGCAAATTAAGCTTAATTAGCAGGAGACGTTCCTTATGAATGTATTCAAGAATGTTTTTCCCTGTAGCTTTTCACAGCAGTGGAAGTGTGAGCATGTTTTTACACATGGGAGACTGATACAGGATGTTCTTCTCTAAATACAAATCTCTGCCTTTGCTTTTTAGCCACCCAATCCTACCTTTGTTTCCAGTGGCCTGCTGAGTGCACTGAGGCTGCCCTGCCTGTACATTCCTGCTGCAGGGACACCAGAGCCTCTGTGACCAGGGAAACTCTTTTATTCCTGGTCAGGCTGTATCCCATCAGGATACTTAACTGTTCTGTTCTCATCAATTTTGGGTCATGGCAGTGACAGTCTTAACACCTCGCTTGACCTTCACTAATGTTTTGCAGAACTGGTAGGTCCGTTTTTGCCCTCTTTAACAGAAATGTCAGTAGCTTTATTCTACTTCCCCATAACCTTTTACATAATTTCCCTTGAATTATCATCTTTTTAGGCTCAGTTTACTATTCATTGCTCACATAATGGTGGTGCCTGGAGGAAGGGGGTCATGAATGCTGCAGTCCCAGTCACCTTGCCCCCTCTTGTTCTCCTACATATTTTCTCCGTTTATCACATTTGTACCTTATGTCCAAGAACATCATATAGGGATGGGTTTGAATGGATTAATTCAAAGCACTGAGGCTTAGAAAGACAGTTAGGGGCTTAGCTCTGGGACTTTACAGGGCACTGTACTGAGATGCCAATGAGATCTTTTTGTCTGCTAAAGTAGAACAAATACCTGATACCTACCAAGGTGACTTGTCACCAGGATTGTTGTCAGGGAGCCAGATCATGCATAACCTACGTCAAACCCATGCTACTCCCTGAGAGGAGCAGTCACTGGCATCTTCCAGATCCCAGAAGGCACAGGGAGATGTATGTGCAGCCCCAGAAATTGCCTGGGAAAGTTCACACAGGTGATGACATGTGTTCAGTCTTTCAGAATATCACTGTCCCTAGAGCTCCTGGGCTCAGCTGTAGCTGGGGGTAAGAGGAGCTGTACAGCCCAGTGCCAGGGTCAGCAAGAGGGTCCCCTCTTGGGCTGGTCCCAGGGATGGTGTGCAGGAAGCTGTGCTCCATAACCCCAGCTACAAGGACACTTCTGCTGCTGTATCTACACCAGGGATGTGACATGAGCAGCCTGCACATGAGCAAAGCCCGCTTGAATTAGTGTGCCCAGGCAAGAGCAGCCGACCGGAGAAACAGCAAAGTGAACTATGTGGAGTGACTGCATGAGTCACTGGCTGTGCTAAATCAAATACAGGAGATTTGATTTTGCATTTGGGAGGATTATATAATTGTCATTAATTAAACTTCAATGAGAAAAGCCAGGACTGCAGCCTGACATGAAGAATCGGTGGTCCCTTGAGAGGAGAGGAGGTGGCCCACGGGCCACTAGGAAAAGGAAAGTGGAGTTCCCTCTTTGTTTCTGTGAGACATTCCTACTTGCTCTTAGAGCATAAAGTTTTGGAGGTTTTATTTGCAAACAGGAACTCTTTCCAATATTTTTATGTATTTCAGGTTCTGGTCCTGTAGTCCAGATTTTAACAAGAGAGATGAATGTATGCAAATATCTGAGGCAGCCAAGTGCTGTACCTGTTGACCTGATAAGGGACAGATTCATGTCAGCATCACCTATGAATAATGCAGTGGCTCCCATCCAGTCTTGCCCGAGGGCTGATGGGGGAGGCAAGTAATAAAGACAACCCTCAAAAAAATCCAAGAAATGCATCGCTCACAGTATAAAATGTCAAATTAAGTGAGAATAGATTATTTTACAAAGCTGCTTAATAGCTTACTCTGATAAGAAAAGATAAGGTGGGCTGGATTTATCCCTCCTGTGAAAATTGTTTGTACATTTGTAAACAGAAAAAGATCTCTCATAATGATATAACCAAATATTAGCTTTGGTATCCTATTTCTGAGGTGACACACTTGCTTAAAAACTCCTGAAAGGGACAGAGCCAGAGTCCTGCATTTCAAAGTGTTCACCAGTACAAAAAAGGACCACCAGCGTCTTTACAGTGGCAGATCCGTCCTTTCATCCAAAATGCCTGAAGTTTTCCTCTTGAAGGAGGATATAACCGTTACGTGAAAAGAGTTCCTGATTGAGTAATATCATTAAATAGTATAGTGGAATTTAAAATTGAGCATTTTTGTTCCCAGTTACATGGAAACTCAGGAAGTATCTGGTTACTGGATGCTAATAATAGCAGATACTCTACTGTTAGCTGATACATTTATCAGAGATAAGAATAACCATCTAGAAAATTATTATGCTGAGGGGAAAAAAAGTCCTTTCACTCTCAGAAAAATTTATTCATTCTGAATTCCTTTTTCAAAGAAACAAGCGGACTTATACAGAAGGTACATTGATCTTGAGCCTCCATAAGCATGTGCAGAAACACCTGATAAGAATAACTCAAACTGAAATGAATGTTTTGATCAGAACCAACAGCCACACATAATTATTATTTGCTATTCACAATATTGTAGAAGCTGTGGCTATCAATCTGCAGTGTTATGTTGGGCTCTCCATGGGCACTTTAGAAAAAAGCACTATTCCTGTCCTAAAGAATTTACCCGTATCATCACAGGATGGCGAGGTGAGAAAGAGGAGGAGAAAAGAGGAGAGAGGAGATAAAAGTCGACAAGTGATGTATGGAAACCATCACCGTTACTCATCTTGTGCTGCTGAGTACAGTCTGGCTTGCTACTGGCACTTTTGATTTCTTCATTATATATATTAATTCCTGAATATTCTGTTTATCTCTGGTCTGAATATATTTATATGAAACAATCTTATTTTATTCTGGTCTGTTTGGCTTGCATGTTTTGCAATCACCGCTCAGTTTGTTTGACAGTCAGTAAGGCTGGTTCTTTAAACATTAACATCTACTGACAAAACAGGAAGGAGGGGTTTCTTCTTTCAAATGGCATAAATGAGAGGTTTGCTGTTATGGAAAGAATATGTTTTAAACAACCTAAGTTAAAATAAGATGACTGACCAAGCAACTGACTGCTGCACTATTATTAACTGAATAATGTGGCATCAGGGAGGTTTTAAACATGTTTTCATTCATTTCATGTGGCATGATTTGTATCCCTAAGGATGAAAATCATTTCATCTGTGATAGTTAAGGGTTTGGTTCCCTATATATATTACTTACTGTTAACGTCCTTAGTGTTCTTTTCTAAAAAAACCCAAAACCAAATAATAACAACAAAAAATCCCCCTATATATATAGACAAGTCAGTTTCTTCCTATCTTCTTATATGGTATTTACAAGTAATTTAATATTTCTGCAAAAGTATTTTGTGGTACCTCCAGGAGCAGCAGGTCTGATAGCTAATTGCAAAAACTATGAAAATTCATGGTAAGGAGCATCAGCTCACTAACATGTATGAGACAACTGTTTCATCTTTCTGGTTACATATTTAGCTTTGCCACACAACCTTCTAATTATCTACTCAAGATATTTTGTCTGGATCATTTAATTGTGAAGCACACGTGTCCTCATTCACAGAAGCCCACTTGTTTATAGCCAGCTTAACATTTCATCAGCCACCTTCTGACAAAAAGCATTCTAAGACCTGTATTTGACTTATAAATGTTAACATCATCATATCCTCAGACTATCCTACATTTTCCATTTCACTGTTTTTCTCTGGTGCTCTCAGAAATTTCACTACTGAACTTTGCTACTTCAACATGTTGTGCGTTTTCTTTTAAAGAGGCTTGGAGAATTAGAAAGTATGATTTTTCAGAAGGCATGTTTAATTTTTTTTTTCATTTATTTAATGATCTCTTTTTTTAAATACGCTTTAAAATTTATCAACAAAAAAAGGTTGAAATTTGTTCATCAGCTTCAAGGGCACAGCAAAACAGGCTGTGCAGATAGAGCTGTGGAAATAACAGATACCAACAAAATAAATCAGGCAGCAAAGTAATTCAGAAACAAATGTTAGGGTTTTTTTTTTTTCCTTTCAGTTATTGTAGTTGCTATTTTCATATGGAGAGATGCATTGCAAGGCGGTGGCTATCTGCCTGTGTCATCGAGGCTTTTAATGCTCTAGCTTTGTGAAAGGCATCTGAACATGGAGATGGCACAGTACCTGTTCAAACTCAGGATGGATGACTTTCAGCCAGGCCAGCTCTATCTTATCTCCTGGGGCTTAATTCACCGACACTTAAGTTCAAGATTCCCAAACATTTTGGGTGAAATCCAGAATTGAAATTCATCCAAAATAAATTATTTACTACATAATTTTCCTATACAATAATTATTATCCTTTTAGTATTGCTTTTACCTCTTGGAAATATAATCCTATTTTGTAAATGGCATATTCAGGGATGTATTCTGCTCTCTTCTGGGAATACATCTCAGGCCTATGGCTGTTTACATCAAACAGCTGAGGCAGAAAAGCCGTCTGCTCTCTTTGATGTGACTTGACCTCCACTCTGTCTTCACTTTCTTCTGCAACCGGTATCATTTGCAAGCCCATGGGTTCACTAACTAGGTTAACTTATCATACCTGTGGTTTGCAGGTGGAATGTACTTACCTTGTTTTCATATCTTAGAGTGTAGTCTGCTGGGCTCTAAGATACAACAGCATTTGCTACTGAACTTGACTATTGCAGAGAGAAACCCCATTGACTTAAAATATGACAACATACCTCACCGGAAGCTTGGAAGTAACTCTTTACAATGCCCTTAATGTGGGTTTATAGCAATCCCATTAATTTTTAAGCAGGTCTGACTATGAAGAGACAGACTTGCACAAAATAATCACATCAGAGATGAAGCAATAACTCTTTACTCAGGCTTCTCCTATTTCCTGTAGCTCCTAACTCTTTCTACATTTGTTACCATCTCTTGTATTAATAATCCCATAGAAGCCCTCATATATGCACATAACCCCAGGAGCAGTACAGGAACAGATATTCCTAGGAAATCCCCAGAGCAAGTATGCTTTGCTGGTGAAAGAAGGAGGATTTTGCCCATATTTTTTATCTCAATATCCAGTCAGCCATGCCCTCCAGACTCAACTGCAAGAGAGGGCTGTAATGTCTGTGGATGTGCACATCTGTGCTTCTCAAATGAGAAATTTTTCTTCCCCTTTTTGGCACAATATATATTGTGCACACAGTGGCCTAAACCGGTTAATCACAGGTGTGAATTCTCCTCAGAGTACTTCCTTTTTCTGTCTCATACTCTGTTATCCTTGTTATCAGTTACTCATTATTCTAAGGCTTTCAATAGGTTGAACTGGGTTTCAGAAACACCTGTGTAAATTGAGACTTCTTCCATCTCTACAGTTTATGTTAGTGAACTAAACCTAGCGCAGAATCACCCAGAATAAAAATTGCTAGTTATCTCCTCCACAGATAGAAAGCTCTTCATTTTCACAGGGATGGTCATGCTTAACCTTGCTTTATCCTGTTCTGAAGAGACAAACTGTAGGAAACTTCACAAAGTTGGATATAGGGACCTAACAGTAAAGAACATTAGCATTTATTCCTTTTAGCATTAGATTAACTCATATTGGTGAACTCCAGCTGCTAAATGGGACCTTCTCTGCCCCCATGGGAGATAACTGCCTGGGCAGGGCAAGAGCTTGTGTGACTAGCCCAATTCCTACTGTTTCTTTGCACAGAGTTTTCTTTCACTGATGTTAAAGTAGGGTTACTATCTCTAAACAGCTCAAATTTGGAGGAGGAATTTGCATTATGTTATTCTAACATGGCACTGCTTAAGGCAATGAGTTCTTTTGGCAGCACATCTCTGTGGCAGGAGGTGCTAGTGGGGTCTCAAAGCAATGCAAGAGCCGTGCTATCATGAAAGGCAGATATAAAAACACATACAAAATCTGTAGCCACATCACATCCAGTTTTTCCTTTTGCCCAGTGTTTCAGGAGACAGCAGACCATCTGCAGGTTCGCCAGAAATGCCCAGCTCTGGGAGCCTGCGCCATGCATGGGGTCCTTTTTAGGGTCTCTTTTATTAAACATTGCTAGCTCAATGGAGCCTCACTGGTGGTGGGCCCTGGTGTTTTGCCACTGGTGACTTGATGAACTCTCTTCAGCTACCTCCCTTGACAATGCATTTTTCCACTGTTTAATGGTAGTCAGGACATAGGCATGCTGCAGCAGATACTTTTTTCTTGGTGGTGAGAAAGAGCAACTGGATGCATGGGGTTTCTTTCCAGAAAGCTGGTTTACGCTCTTTAATACCATTTGGCCTTATTTTTATCAGGATTAACCTATAAGTTTCATACTTGAAGTTAAGCTCTGATGTCTTTCTGCATAACATGTCTGACTTGGATTTAAATATATGCATATCAACTTTAAAAGCTTCTAGAGCACTTCTCTGAATAAAATTAATATTAGTACGCTTCATGCGTGCAAAATAGTCAGGAAAAGCAAATCTTGTATGAGGAATGACTTTGTGTCCTGGTTTTTTCTCTACCCAGTGCCTAACTCCACTTGCAATGGCTTTGATGAGGCTGTCCCAAGGGCTTACAGAACATCCCCAGGAAAGCAGATCTGCTTCGTTGCGACTGTTCGCCTGGCAACGCCTCAGTTTCTAAAGGTAAGTGCATACCTTGGGTTGCGTTCATTTCAGAACTTCTCAAAACGCTTTCAGATGGGGTGACATGCAAAGTTCTTAGTTTTGCTAATTGAATGGATTACAGATATCACATTTCATGCACAGAAATCCAGTGAAGAGGATTATCAGTGTGAGCCAGGATCTGTGGAAGCAGTGTCGCTTCTGCTCCCCTTGCATGGGAGATGGAAACCCTCCTTGCATTAGGAATTGTACAGTCACTTCGAAACTGGCTTCTTCATTACTGCTTTCTGCTCTGGGGCTTGCAGGGCACTCTTGAGTGATTCATGGCCCCAGCAAGCTACTGGGGGGCCCCAGCACAATCTCTTCTGTGTGAGCAAGAACACTTCCCATAATCTTAACTACGGTAATCATATTAGCATTAGGGGCTGCAGTTAAGGTTGTCCAGGAACACTGAAAGAAAATTACCTCGTCTTTGGGTACCTAAGATCTCAAATTAAACAGGGAAGCTAAATGGGCTGCATGTGGCAATGAGCTGCCCAATTCTAGGGAGGAGAAGAACCTGGAGAAGGTGTTAGCTGCCACGAAATCCAAGCACTGATTGCTTCAGTCACCTGAGTGACTCACTCAGACCCCCACTCTGGACTTCCTCCTCTAAAGTGAAGGCCAGAATATGTATCTGACTGGCTAACGAAGGCAGAATTAGTGTGTTGGTTGCACACGGCAATGTTTGAATGTTGCACTTTGAATTTCAAGGTATCTTATTGCCATCAGCATGTATTTTGGCATAAACCGTAGACAGGGAAGAGAGGAATTTAAGGCATGCCTGAAGCCTTTTGCCTCTGCACAGCCAGCATCTTTGATCAACTTTGTAAGCATAGACATGTATCAAAGAAACACTTGAAAGCAGCGTGTCCCAGCTTGTCCTCTGTTCCCAAGAGGTGGTCTGTATAACTTCCCTCTCATAGAGGGACAGCAGAGACAGAAGCGGCAGTGGAGGCATGGGTGGGTGTCACTGAGCCCACAGCACAGGGGAATGTGCACTAGGGAGCAGGACAGGCACACTGGGGGCCAGTGGGCAGGCTGTACTTATAATGATGATGGAAACCCTCCTGCAAGAGAGACGTGGGGGACACCGTAACCCTGGATGCCACTAAATCCTGAGTGCTGATGCTGGCAAGTCCCAGGCCAGGGGCCTCCAGGTTGACTCCAGGCAGCTCGTGGAGCTGGAGGTGCCCCTGCAAACTGCCAGCGGGAGAAGAGAGGTTGGCAGAGGAGAGCTGGCGCACACAGCCAGCTCCAGCCCATGCATGAGTGTGCACCACGGTGTCATCCTTCCTCCCCTTCCTATCTCCACCCAAGAACTAATCACTGCTGACTGCCTCCTGATCCTTATCCCTCTGGGGCAAGGACGTCCTGCCTCACAGGAAGCCCTGTGCCCTGCTTTCTTCCATGCACTTATTAATTATCATTTTCAGAAGTACCAAGGGCTTCTGTGAGTCTTAAGGGCCAGCTTCTCTTCTTCACTCCACTGGAGTAAATTGCAAGGCAAAACCACTGCTTCACCTGTCTGACAGGCTCCATGCAGGCTGCCTGACTGAAAATGCATGTACTCCTTTTCGGCTGTTGAGTAGGAAGGAGAGTGTTCCCCATTTTCAAATAGGGCTCGGAGGGCAGACATCCAAAAGGACTGGGCAAGGGTGGTAGGTATCTTTAGTAACACAAAGAGAGTGAGGAAAGTCGTGACAAACCCAGATGGGACCAAGCACAGTCTGGTTGCTAGAAAAGGGCATTGCTCCTTGGGGCTGTTGGCAGCACAGCCGTCACACCCCAGGCACTGCTGCAAAACCATGAAAACTTTGGCTCCCTGAAGAACAGTCTCAGCTCTTCAGTCCACGTGCATCACAAGTTCTTCTTCCCAACTCCTGCAAAAATGTTGGCATTCCTAAATACAATAGATTGCTCTTTGGAGTTGCCAGAAAATGTGCAAATTCTCTGTTTTTAACTCTTATGCACTATGTATTTATAGCTAACAAAAGCTATATGAAGCAGAACTCTCTCTAAGTCAGCTCTTTACCACACAGGAAATGTGCATCGTGGAAGAACCTCTAGAGGAATTCACATCACGACACAGCCTGGAGTGGAAATTTTTGTTCCTGGATCACAGGTTGGTGACAAGAAAAGCGCTCCTGGTTGTGTTTGGTGCTTGTCGACTGTTGGTTTTGCCAGTGCAATTCTCTCAAATTGTGTTCCATTTCACATCTAAATTGCATGAGCAGGAGGGCTGCCACTGAAATTTCTACAAAAGCTGATGTTTACTATTTTACATTTAGTTTTGCATTTGTTTTTATCAGTCTTTTAAAGCAAAACTGCTCTGTTTCTCAGGCCAGATTTGTGATTAGCTTGTTCTCATTTCCTTTAAAATTATCAATGGACCAGAGTCTGTCACATGATAAAATGATCTAATTGGTTTACAGCTGCAGAAACCATTCTTTCCAAGTCCAGCCATTGACTCTGTGTGTGCAGTTCCCACCGAGTTATGGACAGGAAGTCTCTGCTGCCCAGAGGCAACTGTGCTGGCAAATGTACAAAGCAACTGCCTCAGCATGCCATGGACAAGCTCTGCAGGCACCCAGAGGGAAGCAGCACAGATGATCTCCCCTCCTATCCTCACAGACCCAGCAGACGATGTCTTCCTATCACCTTGCTATGCGTTTTCTGCTGTGCAGAGACTGTGGGAGCCACAGCAGAGCCCCTGACCAAAGAACAGACAGGGAATGGCTCCCTCACAGCAGGTTCCTCCTGTGTGAAGGTCTCTGAGAAGCTGAGCTGCTTTTCACAACCACATTTTCCCTGGAAATATAGGGTTGTCACAGCCTTGTCCTGGGAGGATGGTGCCTGCTGGCACTGCCATGCCTACCTGGGCATCCCAGGCACAAATTAGAGCAAGTCCGGATCCATTCTTCTGGGGTGGATAACTATACACTGATAAGCAAGAGCAGATCTGGGCTTTTTGCATACAGAACATGCAAAAACTGCTTGTTGTGTGGTTTATGAATTCACTTATATTGTGCCTAACCACAGAGCACCGCCGATTATAGGATACTTGCCTTTTGAAGTGCTGGGTACTTCTGGCTACGACTATTACCATATAGATGACCTAGAGCTGCTAGCAAGGTGCCATGAACACTGTAAGTATTGCATGGCCCAGGTTCCTGTGGAGTCCCTGGGATGCCTCTTTTCAGTGAAATTAAATTTCACTTAAAATTGTTTTAAACTTGGAAGGAGATGCTTGACCATTGCCTCACACCTGTATATCTTAGAAAGAGTTGCAGCAGATTGGAGGCACTGCAGCTTGATCGGCATCTCGGACAGACTTATCAAACTCTGAAAAGTACAATTTTACCCTCCCTATCTCCAAAGTAGTCAACAAGACTCACTGAATGGATAAAATATGCCAAATTAGACCCTGCTCTATATTTTAGTAGTGAATATGCAGGAATAGTTCAAGCAATCTCAGAAAAGATTGTATTTTGTAAAACTCTTGCAGATTATTTGCCCTAATGTTGTTCACCACATATTTAGGATACCTGTGATAATTGAATATAGTCTATTAAGATTTAATTGAAAACTCTTTCATTAAGTAAAGAAGTTGAGGCAATGCTTTTCAAACATTTACTTATAGAACTGGCTGTACCATCTCAGCTTACTGCCTCTGAGTGTCCTGAAAACATACAGTCAACGTTAGTTTTTATATGTTGAGATTAAAATATAGAAAGGCTGAATATGTGTCTGTTTGGGAAACCCATAACATCACTGGGGGGAAAAAAAGCAGAGATTAACTTTGGGGAGGAATCTCTAAAGCTTCCTATACTTCCCAAATTACTGCAGGTTGAATTCCTGTCAGCCTGGGAATTTTAATTTCAAATGACTTTTGTCTTTGCACAATGTTATCTCCAACACTCACTTCATTCTGAATCCATCTGCACACAATGCTCATCTTTTCAAGCATCTTTATCCTTTACTTTCCTGATATAGAATTTAAGATGATCACTCTTAGAAATTAATCCCAGATGCCTAATTAAGCAGTGTGTGATCAGAACATAAACCAGAGTAAGATCTATGTTTAAACTGTAGCCGATGTTAATGCATTGGTGTCCAATTTTAATGTTAATTGTACTGCATGGGAATGTACCATTCAAAGTGTCAAAGAAGATACCTACTGATCATTATGATTTTTGCTCTATCATTAAGACTAACAGGATCACTCACTTGAAAGGTGCTTCGACTCCTGTCTCCCTTGGAAATCAATGGGGTCACAGATACTTTTGTCACTTTTTCATATTTCTTGACATTTTCACATCAGAAATTGTGCTACAAGCCATGTATGTGTTTTCTGCTGACAGTGATGCAGTTTGGCAAGGGGAAGTCTTGCTGCTATCGGTTTCTGACCAAAGGACAGCAGTGGATCTGGCTCCAGACCCATTACTATATCACCTACCACCAGTGGAACTCCAAGCCAGAGTTCATTGTCTGCACACACATGGTGGTAAGGTATGGAAAATCATATCAACCAGCAGGGACATAAAGGATAGTAAGATAAGGACATCCTATGACTGCCAACACTTTATCTTAAAAACATCATGTTTTACATAACAAAAAATTAAGCCTGAGCTCTCTGAAGGAAATATATTCTTTATAGAAAACTGATCAGAACAAAAATGTAGTGACAGGACAAGGACAATGACTTTAAGCTGAGAGAGGGCAGATTTAGATTAGATATTAGGAAGAAGTTCTTCACTGTGAGGGTGGTGAGGCACTGAACAGGCTGCCCAGAGGAGTTGTGGCTGCCCCATCTCGGACAGTGTTCAAGGCCAGGTTGGACAGGGCTTTGAGCAACATGGTCTATTGGAAGGTGTCCCTGACTGTGGCAGGGGGTTGGAACTGGATGATCTTTAAGGTCTGTTCCAACCCAAACCATTCTGTGACTCTGTGATCCTATGAAACCTTACCTTATGCTCAGCTTGATTTGTCGGTCATGAATTTAGGGGCAGAGTAATTGTTGCATTTTTCCATTTTGCACAAAAATAGAGAATAGACAGATCCCTTTACTATTCACTTTCCCTAATCCTCAAGTTGTTTTTAAAGAGATGTGTGGAAGCTTTCCACTGAAGTCATAAAGTGCTTGTAGGATGTGAACTTGACCTTTGTATATACTTCTTTAATATACCTCTTGAATTCAACAAGATAGGAACAGAGCAAAAACTGAAAATTGAAACAGTCTCTCAAGTGTTATTCAGTAGCATTTGACTTTTTTAGCTGTTCATTTAACTTGTAAAATGTTACAGTAATTTGTTCCTCCGCTTGCTGAAAGTACATTTAATGAAATATAACAATACCAGGTTCGTACATAGAATTATATTTTCCGTTCAGTTATGCAGATGTTCGGGTGGAGAGGAGACAGGAGATGGGCTTGGAAGAAGTGTCCTCAGAGGTTGTGTCCTCAGCACTAAAGGTACAATGAGAAAAGCTTTTTTAATGATATATGTAGTAATCAGAATTTGTTCCTACGTTAATGTCACTGAAGACTCCAGCATTGTCTTTCTGGATGGATTCCCTCAACTTCAGAATTCATTACTCACTTGAATAATTTTAACATAGATTGTGTAAATTCATGAAAGGATAAGCCTGGAGATCAATAGCAGCCACAGATTAAGTGGAACATGGGCAGGGACAATGTAAGCTATCGCCACCTTTCCTTGGCAAGATACTACCATTCAGATTCATTTGGGCTTGTTTTGGCAATCAGCCTTCTTAGCTACATCTCAGTGATTTGCTGACGGAAGAAAGAAAAGCTCCTCCTCAGTTCTTGGCTGAGTGTCTCACAGAGGCTGCAGTTGCTGTCGCGTCCAGCTGAACACAAAAGATTCAGAAACACATCTGACGGCACGAAATTACTATGGCAGTAGCTTGCTATTTATTTCCAGCTCAGTGATAGCTCTTTGTAAAATGCATTTGTTAGATGGGAGATTGACACCTGTGCCCAGGTCTTCTGCTGGCCTACCTGGGATTAGTACTGCTGAAGTTATTTTAGGCCAGCCGAAGAACTGGGTGTGTGACCATTGCTAGATGCATTTCAAAATGCTTTTACCCTGACAGATGCAATAGCTATTCCCTTTTCTTGTTTTGGTTTGTTGTTTTTAGGACAGTGGCACCAGCTTGGATCCTGAACAGCACTTTAATGCACTTGATATTGGTGCCTCAGTCCTCAGCGCTAGTCGGACACCTTCAGTATCGTCCAGGAGCTCACCAAAATCTTCCCACACACCCAAGTCAGACCCAGCATGTAAGTGGCATTCCTGTGTTACTGCAGTATTTGTAATTTAGCCAAGTTACAGAATGTGTGCATATACACCACAGCCTCTAATTTAACAGGTAGTGATAAGTTATCAATGATATGTGTTTGTCACTCACAATGAAGTGCATAATCGCTAGCATACAAGAGGTAAGGATCTAGTGCAACCACCTATACACCAGAAAATTAATAGAGGGACTAGCTGTGAAACCTGCTGTTTCAATCTGTTATAAAAATGAGAGCTTCTGTCTTCAGATTTCAGGGCATCAGTATGAGCAATATGAGATCCTTCTAGACTTACATGAGTAATAACAGTGATTCTCTTCTGGCCAAGATTCGGGATGTTCCAGCATTGACTTGGGCACACCTTATGCACTCTTTCTGCTCCCTGGTCTGGAAGAAAAGTCAATGAGCTAACCTAAATTTGCAGTTATTTGAGCTATTTGAAGGGAGTTCCAGCTGTTTTAGCACAGTTCTTGGATCCTTTTGCTCTGTTCATTGGAGCACAAAACCATAATCTGTCTCATTTACTTTTATCTTTGCCCAGACCCTCCTTACCAGTTTAATTTTACTGCCATTGAAGTCAACAAGAACAGCCTTGACTCCCACTGGAATTTAGCAAGTCCGTAATCATTTCTAGCCAGGTCTCATTGCAATACCCACTTCAAACAGGGATGATTTCCAGCGTGTGAAATCTCACTGGTACTTTTCTTGCAGCTACACCAACAAAGCTGATCACAGAGCCTAACACTCCTTTGCCAAGAACACCGAGTGCTCAGCAGGATTTATCCGTGCACAGACTCAGTCAACCTACTGCTCTTCAGGTAACTTCACAAAGAGCCATTAAAATAGGCAGACAGTATAAAGCATGTGCCACATATGCAGCTTAGTGATTAAAACCAACTTACACAAAAGCCATGGCATTAGAAGAAACCTAAAATTTAAAGGAGCCAAACTTGTAAATAAGTTTTGGTTTGTTTTGTTTTAATCTAGGTTTCTTTGCCTTCTCAGCCTTCATGTGAGCTTCTCCCACAGCAGTTGCTGCCTCAAGCAACACTGCAAAATCAGCCTGCACCTCTGGCACAGGTTAGTTGGGGATTCGGAAGTGGAATAGGTCACTTGCTTATCTCCTGATATTGTGTCCTTTTGGGGCTTTTAGGTTACCTCTTTAGTACCTGAAATCCCCAAAACCACCAGCTCTAAAATGCATAAAATATTGTGGGGAAGTAATCTGAATTTTACACTTGTGTGTTTTGACATGTATCTGCGTACTGGCATTTAGAGGAGAAGCCCAGGTACATGTAGGTTCAGATGCACACACACACATCTATTTCACAGGAAGACAAAAAAACAGGTGGAAAAAGAGTTTTCAATTTTGCTTCTACAGAATCAGGTCCCATCAAAATCAAAGTCTCGGACCAAAACCTAACAAAAGTACCCAGTTCTCCTAAAAACACCTGCTTGGCTGTGCTGACACAGAACTAACCAGCAGTAAAGGACATGTGAGTTTAACAAAACCCATTTTGTGAGTGTGCCAGTAATGGTGAGGATGCCACTGAAGAGAGATTCCTCCAGTGAAATCTATTAACCCGTATCTCAAAAGCAGGCAATGCCCCCAAAAGCCACCTCAGTGTTTCATTTGCAGTGCATTTTGAAGAAGCATTTTGAGTACCATGCTCCCATCACATTGTTTCTCTCCTGTGGTCATGCCATGATGGTACACCCCATCATCCTCTGATTTCAGATATGGCACAGAATTCCTGAACCTGAGCTACTTCTACCATTGTTATGCTGTATTCCCTTAAAATATCCCAGTTTCTTCTGTAGCATATAAAACATTCAAAGTCCTGAGGATCCCTGATTTAAAATGACAAATTCTCATTTATCTTCTATGTTTAATATTCTTTTCACGACTCCACACCAGCATGCAGCAAAGAAACAGCATATCAATTATCTGCTCTGAGCATTCATTTTCTTTTACAGATATTTCTCTCAGTTATTCATTAGTGCACTTCCAAACATCAATTAGTTTATTTATTATAAACCTGTGCGTGTTTTGTTTGACGTTTTTCTACTTCCCTTTCTTCTCCATCAAAGCTCTTTGTGAAAAGATGCTTTCCAGTTGTTTACCGACAGCTTTGCTGCCTTGCCTTTTCCTAGTAAAACACTCTTATGGCACTCCAGCTCTATTTCTTTTCCACCAAACTGAAGCACCATCCACTGGTTAAACCTCCTTGGGCCAGCTAAATCTTGATGAAAGAAGGCAGCCCTCTGGCAGCCCTCTTCTCGACTGGCAGCAAAGTCACAGCAATGCTCCTGGCAAAGCTCAAGATGGAGCTTGACGTGGAGCAGGGAATCAGCACCAGGATGCTGCAGCTCAGGTTGCTGATGCTCACATTGCATAGTGATACTGCAGGGAAAAGTACCAAATCTACATGCTCTTGGGTGATTTTCATGTAATATTATGAAAATTACAAAACTATTCTGTCCTTCCCACCTTAAAATAATAAACATGTCAGCCTGCAGCAAGATGATAATCCATCACTTAAAGGATAAGTTGCCTGCAGCGCCTGTAGCGGAATACCATGCTGCCAACCCAGGAGGGTGTGCTGTGCAGGGTGTTCCCCACTGCCTTTCTGCCACTTGCCCTCAGATGAAGGTGACTGAAGTCAAGAGCTGAAAGGCAGTGTGCTGAGCCTGGCCGTGCAGGGGGCTGAGGACACTCTGACAGGTATCCTTTTGGCTAACATTTGGCTACAGGGCAGCAGTGTGGGGAAGGACATTTTAAGCAGCCACAACTGCAACTGCCTCAGGCACCATCTGCTTGAACTTTGATTACTTTTATTTTGAGCAAAGGCTGTGATGGTTTTTGTCTCCTCTGAAATGCGGTTTTAGCTTCTGTCTTGTTTGTTTGAAGGAACAGACAGCACGGTATTACATGTTGCCTGAATGTAAATGGTTTATGTTAAACCAAGTGCTCTCTATTAGAATATTTGTTTGTTTGCCTTCCTCATTGTAATAAATTAAAATCCCCTACAACACAGCGGATGTTGATGACTGAATAATAATTAGCACTAATAATCCGTTTGGGATTGTGCAGGTGTTATTCAGAAGACAGAAAGAACGAACAAGTTGTTCAGAGAACTGCAAAACTAATGAAATCCGGTTTCCCAGGGGCTGTGTCTTCCAAGGCTGGTGCATGGACCCAGCCTTTCCTGAAGGAGGAAGGGCCAGCTGGATCTCTCTCTCCTTTGCTCAGCTAAAGCTTTAATGAAATTACAGCAACCTGGTATTTTTGAGACTGACAAGTCTGTTGCATGTCCCCAGCACCAGCCAGAAGGACTGAAAGTTGGACAGTAGGCAGAAAAGAAAGTTTTAAAGGAAACTGAACTAAAAAAAACTAAACAGGGTCTCTTTTCTTTACCCAGCTACCTAAGAAACCCGACTAGAATTACTGCTGAGGAGTCTTTTTTGTCTGTGTTAACAGATCTTGATTAAACTGGTGGGATTATAGCTATATCACAGGTTTAGTCTTCAGTGTTGCATCTGGAAAGCTGGCACTTTTCCTTGTATAACACACTTCTCTGAGGATCCTAAATGTTTGTAAATGCCTAAGTGAGACAAAGAGCAACGTCATCTGATGCTAATGGCAGAGTTAAAGCTGTGCAGTGTTTTCTGTGGGACATTCTGAGTTAAGCTCTTTTAATTTATTATACAATTACAGATTTCGCCCCTAATTAGTAGAGCAGTTAATGATCTTGAGATAAACACTCTGTGGTGCAGGTCAATTTCTGTTAGTGTGTCACTGTACAAAAACAATAGAAGCTCTGTAATCACAGGGGTCATGGCTAGAGTTATCAACAAGTTTTGGGGTTAGTGTGAGAAAGGGAAAAAAGCAGAAGAGAAAGTTCCTTGTCCCTTGTTTTCCTCCATAATGGCTTTCATTCTAACATTTTCACTGTATAATTGTTGTTGTTAAATGTACCAATACAAAAACCACACGAAAAAGAGAACAAAAAGACAATACCACATGAATATGCTAATTGTAAGAAGGTGCTGAAAAAAAAATTAAGGAACAATAATGTAAAATCCACAGCAATTATTCTTGCGTGTGACTTTGCAAAACAAATTCAAATTCAAAACTAACATCTGGAAATGGATTTTGTTTCTTATTGAAGTATAAAATGATTTTAAAATTATCTGTTGTAAAATTCCTTACATTTATTAATTGAAGAAAATTGGGTTCCTTTCCCAAAGTGCCTTTAAGAAGTTCACACAGTAATGAAAAGTCGACTGTCAGCAAGCCAGGCAGATAAAACTGCTTTTAATTCCTTTCCGATAAGGACCCTTTTAAAGACTTACGAGTAGTCCTCACTAACAGGTCATATAGGGAGAATTAGGTTGCCTTTTTAAAAACTCCTCCTATATGGTCAGGTTAAGGCAGGAATTAGCTGCATCTCACCTAAACAAGATGTTGCTACATAGCATCATTCCACTCCTGAAATCAGGGTCCCTGGGATTCTTCAGCAACAGAGCCACACTACAACAAGCAGCACCAGCCGTCCCTTTGGGTCACTTGTCCTTGTTCCCAAACATCAGCGGTTTCCACTCATCCACTCCTGAATTTAATACCTTATACATGGACTAGAAAGAGAGAGACCCTGCTCTGACTTCCTCCCTTTAACATCAAATGGAAGTAACACAAACTTCCTTTCAGGAGCTCTGACACCATTTTTCTGCTCTGGGGGAGGATGGGGTTGCAGATGACAGTGCTGCTGTTTGAAGGCAAAAGTGATGTGAATCACAGCACCAGAGGCCAAGTGCTCACATTATCTCCTGGGCAGATGGCACAAGTGGCAAGCACTTGCAAACACCTCTGTCACCCAAGTGGGCTCTGAGTGCCTCTGCTAGCCACAACTGCACATGCCACCTTAGCAGCCCTTCTTCCCCCTAACCAGGATGGCCATGAAACTCACTTCCACCTTGCCACTCTTTGTGCAGTGACCTCCCAGACTGTGCTGCAAAGCTGCCCTCCACCTGGTAAATAGAAATAAACCCTCTGAAGTCCTCACCCTTTCTCACCTAAAGGCCATTGGAGATTTCAGCTTTGCTAGAGGGAATTTGAAGGTACTTTCAAGTATTTAACTTGACATTGTACAAATCAGACCACTCACATTTAGATTTCTCTTAAGTAGCCAGAAATCTCATTTAACCGTACAGCATTACTAGCACTAGAGTGCTCCGTAATTCCTTTCTTACCATTTTTGTTTTCCTGGTAAAGAAGCCAGAAATGGTGTAAGCCAGTTCACCTCCATGGAGCAGGAAGGCGCTAGCACAGGACCACTGGAACAACCACAGGAATAGAGTGTCATTTTTAAGTCACAGCAAAATGATTAATTTTCATTGGCCTGGACACTCACAGCACCACGTCTTCAGAGAGGTCTTGGGTGCCTCAAATACAGAAAAGTTCACAGATCTTTTGAAGTGTTTTGTATTTTTCCAAAGACTGTTTTTTACTTTTGGAATATGAGCTCATGCAAAGTAACTATTCCATAACCTATTAAAATACTAATTAACTTTGGTGGACTTTGAATCATACCCAAGAACACCAAATAAAACTAACAATTTATTGCTGTGTTAGTCCCTTCCATGCTTCTTGAATGATTCCCCGTTGTGGCATGTACTGCTGCTACTGAAGCCTGCACTTCCTTCTTCACCCTGATTAGTGATCTCCATTTTATAGTATTATTTAGAGCAGACTTTCTCCCACTAAGCTGAGCTATTCATTTTACATCACATATAAAAATAACCTAATGAGCATTCCTTTGTAGCTTGACTACTACTCAGCTGTAGAAATATAGAAACTGTTTATTGTGGTCAGCTGTTGCATGATGCTACAGTAAGTCATCAGCAGAATAAAACATTGCAGCGCTGCTGTTTCAGTGGGGAAAAATGAAAGTGTTAGTAAAATATGTCCAGAATATACAGCTATGCCATGCTAAGGGCTCCAAATTACAGTCTAATAGAAATAATGCACTGAAGTCTTATGAAGAGTGGATGAGGGAACTCGGGTTGTTTAGCCTGGAGAAGAGAAGGCTCAGGGGGGGAACCTTATTGCTCTCTACAACTACCTGAAAGGAGATTTTAGTGAGGCGGGAAATAGTTTCTTCTCCCAAGTAACAAGCAATAGGACAAGAGGTAACGGCCTTAAGCTGTGCCGGGGAGGTTTAGACTGGATATTAGGAACAATTTCTTCACTGAAAGGGTGCTCAGGCACTGGAACAGGCTGCCCAGGAAAATGGTGGAGTCACCTCCCCTGGAAGTGTTCAGAAAACATTTAGATGAGGACCTCAGTGACATGGTTTAGTGGTGGTCTTGGCAGTCCTGGGGTAACGGTTGGACTTGGTGACCTTAAAGGTCTTTTCCAAACTTGCTGATTCTACAGTTCTATGATTTGCTCTCCATCTAAGATGCTCTTGATATTTTAAAGTAGTGTACTCTCAAAAAAGCAGTCCCTAACAGAACGGGGTCAGTTATAAGCAGATCATTCTAAGTAATTTAATATGTGCGTGAAATTGAAATACACAGATTTATCGCTGCCTAGATGTTAGTATGCTACAAACATGTCTTCTACTCCTTTGGCTGTTCTTTACAATCAAGAAACAATAACTTCTTATAAAACAATGTTTGCTGAGGCCTGTTTGTATTATAATGAAGGATTTTCTCACACTTCTTTCTTTCTAGTTCTCAGCACAGTTCAGCATGTTCCAGACCATCAAGGACCAGCTAGAGCAGCGGACCCGGATCCTGCAGGCCAACATCCGGTGGCAGCAGGAGGAGCTCCAGAAGATACAGGAGCAGCTCTGCCTGGTCCAGGATTCCAGCATACAGGTACGTTACTGCTGGGGGAGGCATAGCAAAACATCCTCTCTCATGTGGCTGTTGATAGTGTTGGCAACTTAAAATTAGCTCCAGAGTCCAGGAAATCTGGACATGTGGAAACCAGCTCATTTGAATGAGGATGTTACCCTCCGAAAGCCTCTTGAGTAACCTATGCCTAGAAAAATTTAAGAGCTCTCTGAAAGAAGTGAAGGAAGAAATACCTCAACCTTAGGATGAGAAGTTGGGACTTTTACAGTAGCATTTTAATACTTTGTCTACTGAGTCTTCAGACTGAGCAGCTGTAGTAGAAAAACATTCAAGTTCAGACTTGCCAATAATTATGCCTTTCCAGTCCATCAGCTTCCATCCAGTCACTGCTTGCTTCATGTTGGTATCACTTGTGCTCAATATCTTATCTGTCCAGCTCTTCCTTAGCCAACAGCTCTCCTTTAGGCAGTGCTCATCTCTTTCATTCATTCCCTTTTTTCTTGACCCTACCCCAGCCCAGATACAGAGCACATCAGGTTCATTTCCTTGTCACATTAAAAAACCCAAACCTCTGCTGATGATCATTTGTTCACACCTGGGAGGTGTCTGAATTTGTTCTTCACTGGACCAGCTTAAGCCTTTAGGGTGAAGCTGACTATTCTGCCTCTAATACCTCCTACACAGAGCTAGAATTAACCGAGTACAGTATCTGCTTTGTACAACCTCTTCTGTCTAGCAAACCTCAGAAATAACAGGAAGTGCAGTTCAGTATATTGCTGGTTTCATTTAATGACAAATGGATAGATTATCCAGTTTTATGCCAGTTTTCTGGACATGGGATGATTACTGCTACGTTTCTCGTAATTTAACTATAGGTGCCAGGTTAAATCATCCTTGCTTGAAATGCTGCATTGGGGACCTACTGTGAATACTGTACTAACAAGATTTTTTTAGAAGACAAGTTCTGTCACACAAATGAATGTCTCAAAGAACATTTTAAGCACAAGAAGAAAACCTGGGACCTGCTGAAGTCAGTGGAATTTTGCTCCTGACTTCCACAGAAATAGACTTTCACCCATCGTCAGCATCTGTGAAGTACAGTTTCACATATTAAAACAAATTGGGATTGTATGTTTAGGCAATTAAGGGATCACTGAAGCCAAATTAGAAACTTTGCCACTTAAGTTGCTGCCTGTGCACTGCTGTTACACAAAATAGCAATGGTGGGTTCCAAAACTAGGACTCCCTGTTCCTGGTGCTATATAAGCATATGAGTAGACCAGGTTTAACTTCAGTGCATTTCTTCTATTGGTTCTGCACTGATTTTGATTAATAGGAAGGGAAAGTCTCTCTGCAATTAACTGGCCTTCAGTTCAGAATCATGTCATATGTCTGAAAGCTATTATTGTCATTATGAATATCAAGAGACGTGATAGTCTCACTTCCTTTCTTTTTAATTGGGTGAAAACCATTACTTGCTCCTGGTGAAGTCTTCAGCAGTCACATACACTCATCTTTTTTTTTCTTAATGTATAATTCAGGCAAAACCAGAAGATCAGAGCACATTCTTATATGCAGGAAACAGATTTTATTTTTAGAAAGTTGTCTCCCATATGCGCTGAAGTGCATTTAATAACCCAAAGACCATGGGACAGATTCTCAGATATGCTCATAGGGAGCTCAAGCAGAGAGAAGAGGAGGCCCAGTGGGTAAATGATGGGTAGTTCTGTACTGTCCTCCTCATACCAATTTGTAGCTCTGCGATATACCATTTGGGTGGTCCTCTGCCCCGTGAAGATGGTATCAGGTTGGACCAAGTCTTTTCAGACCTGTACAAACTCTCTAGTATCAGTACTGACCATTTTCCAGCAGAAATGAGGCAGGGGGCAGCTCAGAAACACAGTGGCTGCATATCTGCCTGCAGGGGCAATGCTGGATGGGGAGGGTCATCCTCCAGTCTGTGTGTCTTTCAGCATCCTTAAAGCAATCAAACAAGGCAACGAGATATGAGCGGTCACACTGACTCAGGGTCAGGGCCCTTTCCTTCACCCAGTTTCTCTAGGTTAAATAAAGAGCTACAAAGAATTTACTGTGCTGTTTGTAAGGATAGAGAGAGACCAGGAATTAGCTTTGTCTTTATTTGGCTAGGGGCAACTCAAAAGAAAGATTCACACTTTTGCAAGAAGCACTCTTGTGACTCACAAGCAATGAGGAGTAAACTTAAATCAGAAATCCAACCATGTGCTTTGCAGCACCTATTTTCATCGTTCAGGGAGCTGGATGTTTGCAGACATTGATCAGTGTCTATTATCAGAGGTACAAAGCATAGTAGCAAACAGGTGAGATTACTATCAAGCACATTTTTGGTGTCTTTAATATTCTGTGAGGAAGAGCTGTAAGCATGGGGGAGTGCCGTAGGCTGTCTGAAAAGGGGGAAATGTTCTCCAGTGTTCTCTCATTAGCTGATTTATTAACATATCTTCCCCACTGCTTCACTCACTTCCACACAGAAGTTGTACAGGTTGCTCTGTGGAGAATTAAGCCCCATTTCCATTTCCTTCAGGGATCTTCAAAACTGCAGTACCGCAGTCCACCAAGAAACGCTTTCCCAATCAGACAGATGTTGAGCACAGTAGCCTGCATCAGAAAGTATTTCCAAGAGCCTTGTGTGATGAAAGATGAAACTAGCAGGAGGTTTGTGGGCCCTGAACAAAAGTGTTCAAAACCCCATTAAATCCCTATTACTGCTTTTCCTAACAAACAAAAGTGTGAAGGACAAGAGCAGCAAGAGTAACCTCAGAAGTCTGAAGGATGCTGTGTCTGCTCCAGATTTGAACAGTCTAGCTAATGAATTGTGGATGGGGAGGAAGGCAGAAGGGCTGAGAGTGATCAGCTTGCAAGAACTACAAACGAGACCATCCACAGCCACCCATCATTTGCAAACCAGGCTCCCTTCAAAATCCACAGATCTCAGCTCCCCTGTGCTGTGCTTCTCATCTTCACATATTTCACATAAAGAGTCGATGCCTGTAATGATGAGCCCGAAGGCTATAATGCCCTGATTATCCAAAAGGACAGGTAGAGCCAGAGAGCCATTTTCCTCACGATGTCTTGCCAATGTGATTTACCCATTAGCTGTGTAGGGACTATCTATCTTGGAATGAGGGGGCAGCAGTGTCACAAAGTCCCTCCCCTCCCTTGCTGCTTTGCTGCTTATGTTAACAAGTTGGCCAATTAAAAAACATTTGTAAGATGCTTCACTGACCTTGCAGTCTGCAAAATCAGCCACGAGACATGTCATTAGCAGCAACGCAGTTAAGGGGCTGCTAATTTATCTACTTGGATTTGCTTAAGACAGGGCAAGATTTCATTCTTTATTAGAGAGTTTCTGTTGATACTTAAAGCTGACGCATTTCAGTGTTTCAGGGGAATTCAGGCAGGACTATCACAAAAAAGGCACATTATGAAAAAAACATGGTTAAATTTGTACAAATGAAGCATGTTCTTGCTTTCAGGCTTAGGTTGGCAGGTAGAAATTTCACGCTTCTAACCTCTTTCAGGTTAATTCTTGTTTTGATGAGGCACCTTGAGTTTTGCAGAGACACAGATTAAATGGCACCATTGCTTCCTGCCCTCAGCTTGTTTTTTCCAGGGCACTTATATTCAGATGGTAATAATGCTGCTTTGGCCATTATAATGGAAAAGAGGGTCCCTAGGTAGGAAACACTCAGAGCCCTTTCAGGATATGAACGCAGGAACAAACAAAATTGGTTTACTGGGATAAGCTTGGTTGTAAATTTAGAGTGTGTTGGCTGCCAGCCGTTAACTGTGCACGCTCTTACCCAGTGGCACACTCTGGTAATTGCAAAGTAGGTTACTCTGCTTTCTTTCAAGGATAAGTTCCTTGGCCTTCATCTGCCAGTGAGGCATGCACACAGGCAGGTCCCTGCAAAGTAAGCTGTTCACTGCAAGTTCACACACTGCCTGCAGTTCACAGTGATAGATGTTAATTTTGCACTGGATGAACTCAGTTATTTCTCCAGTGCTGTGCACCACATATAGGAAGGACACTTGAGATAATCTTCCTAAAGGTCTTAACTTGCAGTGACCTGGCCAGTACCAGTAGGCTTCAGTACAATTAGGCTTGTACTCCCCATCACATTTTTGAAACACACTATTTGCTTTACCTGTTCTGAACTTTGTATCAAATGTTTTATATTGGGTTTCATATCAATGTCAATCAGTTCCATTGCTAGAGCTAATCAAGTGAGTTCATTTACTAAACATGTCCAAAGCTGAGCTCCTATATACAGAAAATACACAGGAAAATGAATTTTCATAATTCCTGTCTTTGATTTATTCATAATAAGACCTATTTACTTGGCAGAAGCTGTGAGACCATCTGTCTTTCTGATATGTAATGGCTCCAAACTCACTGAGCAGTGTTTTTAAAAGAAAACTCAGAGCTCAGAGCTAGTTTCAGACCTGCTGCGAGCAGGCACAACTCTGTTACTTGACCCATTTTTTCTATCAGACATCTCTGAGCTGCAGTTAGCCTACAGCACCTGAAATAAGCCATTGCTTTGGGTCCATTAGCATTTCCCTCAATTGCCCCCCTCTCCCATCTGATTAACGTAAGCTTTGACTGTACCTTTTTTCTGAGTAAAATCTTGTCATGCAGAAATTAATTTTAAAAATTATCATATTTAAATAAAACCTGTGTTTTAAAAGCTAGATAAGTAAGTACAGCTCAACCCACACTTACGCAGAGAAAAGCAATGCATTGTCCTTTGGAGAAAGGAATGGGTTTTTTTCCAAGAAAAATTAGAGGGGACATGATAGTTGAGGGAATTGTTAATATAGCAATAAGCTGCAGAAAGGTGTACTAATTATTGAGTGTTCCTCAGCCGTACTGCTAGGCTGGAGACTGATGGATGAATAATGAAGTGAATAATTCTGATTTTGATTTCACTTAAACCCTAAGTAGCTCCACTTAAATTAATGGAGTTCCACACATGTAGCAATCGTGTGGAATCAGTATCGGATCCAAAGATGCCTTCAGCTATGTGGGATGCGTATTTCCGTATAGTGCTTGTTGGTAAGAGGCTCAGTTCAAAATACTGCAAAGACAGCTTGTAGCATTAATAATTCATAGTTTTAAAAGATGCCTTTTTCCGCTGTACAGCTATAACAAAAGAAATAGCCCCTAGAAAAGCAAAAATTCCTAAGCCCTGCAACTTTTAAAGCAGAACGCTCCATCATACAATGCAAGAATGGAGAGTATATCATTTACAGGAACGTTTACAGAGGAGCTGCTAGCCTTTTTGCACAAGTCAAACGCATGGCACAGTTAGGAAGAACATCAGGTGACAGTTACCTGACAGGAAATCAGATAAATGACAGTGACTGTCTGTTTACACATCTTCTCAATGATAAGGACACAGCCATTCAACACGGACAGCTCTGGCCTGCCTGTGGCCTCATTAAAAACATCCGACAACCCAACTGTATGTCAGGTGTTGAATTTCCAGAGACACATTCAAAGGCAGCCCTGTCTGAAAGACAGGCTGATATTTTTTGAAAGGAGAAATGAATGGACTGAAAATCCATGGAGTTACTCTCTTTTCTCTGGTCAGGATGCCCCAGAACATGGTGAGTGTATAGCGAACCGCTCTTACGGGGGCTGTGCCTGCCCCCCACAGACAGGACTTGCACCTTCAGGACACACTGCGAGAGTAGTGAATGCACCTGCAGAACAAGAAACCAAGAAACTAGACACAGCAGAACAATGCAGGAAAGATAGGTGATTTCCAGTTACAGTAAATGCATAGTGAATCCAGAAATGTGATAACTTCATTTCAGAATATATCTTTGGATTTAATTGTCACCTTTGTTATCGAAGACAACTGTGCTACATAAATAAACCCTCCCCCCTTCTTTTCCAGATGTTCCTACAGCAACCGACGGTGTCCCTGAGTTTTAGCAATACTCAGCAACTGGAGCCACAACAGCTACAGCAGAGGAGAGGGGCCATTGCTCAGCAGCAGCTTGTCCCCAGTCCTCAGCTTCAAGGGCAAATTGCATCTTCACAAACAGTGAACCAGCAAGCACTGAGAGAAGCAAGTGTGATATCAAGCCAGGTAATAATTTCTTTGAATAGAGAAGCATTTATATGCAAAGAAGACACCGAGCTGTTATAAAGCAAGCAAGTAAAAGCATGTCAGGCCTCAAAGTGTGCCTTTGCCTTTCCTTCCCTACTCTCTTACATAAGGGCAGCCTATATGAAGGGTCTCCCTACAGCGTTCACTTCATCTTAAAACCCTGGTTTAAAACCTCAGCCAGGTGAGTTACTTGAGTAGCTGCTTCAGCTTGAAAACTGAGTAGGGGGGCATGCAAAAGGTACAGATGACTTACTGTTCTTGATCCCAAAATAAACCTCACCGACCACATTGGAAACCAGCAGTAGTGGTGTCAGCAGTGCGATCTCTCAACATAAATTTTACCCCTGCTCGCTTCTTAAATCCAGTCTGATGCCACCAACACAGCAAAGCCCATCTGCTGTGGTGGCATACAGGTGGAATACATTGAGATTCATGTGAAACCCACAGGTTATGAGTATCAGAGATTCCTGCACAGGGGAACAGATTTCAGCCTCAGTCAGTAGGAACTGAGATCTGTGAAGGCCAGTAGGTTTGGCATGGGACGTTTTTATTTCTTATTGCTGGTTTCTCAGCATTCCTGGTGTTTGCTGTTCCACCCACCTGTTGTACCTGCCTTCACAGAAAACTTAGCTCCCATTTCTCCTCCAGGAGTGTGCGGCAAACATAGCTGCATCGTTACCTTCAGACCCCTCAGCTGTAGCTTTTAGCCTCTATTATAACAACTTATTAAAACAAAAACTGTATCCATATTATAAATAGGAAAAAAGCCACCGTTTTCTTCTCTAATAAGATTTATTCCCATCACTGGGCTTTAATTGCAGTGCTAATCACCCCTAACTTTGCCTGTGCCTTCATGGGGTGTCATTTATCCCTTCAACTGCTTGACGGCACGACCAGGGCAGCTCAGCTCCTGCAGCGCTCAGGTCCCAGGGGCAGAACAATCCGCGGGGAAGCGCCGCTGCTCGCACTCTTGACAGCAGCCGGGCGGACGCGCCGGCAGCCACTACCGCCAGGGCAGCGCCTCTCGGCTTTCAGCGCGCCGCTAGCGGTCAGGGCATTGCTGGAGCTCTGCTCTCTGTCCCCCCACTCTCTTCCAGGGCCCGAAGGCTCCGAGGAGCGCGGAGCTGC